>JAPDSC010125744.1:0-10853 GCA_026290005.1 Latrodectus geometricus
TAGATACATTATAATTATTAATAAAGTGTTGAATCTTGAAAAAAAAAATTACATGCAGGAATTTTTTTACCAAGGCATGTTTATTTATAGTTGAAACACTAAATGTTTTTTATTTATTTGTTTTAATTTGAGTATTTGAGAATCATTTTACTTAGATTCATGTTAGAAAATGCATGAATTTCTAGTGATAATAAAGTTGGTATGAAATTTGAATAAAGCATTTATATTTTATTCATGTGAAGTACTTTATAAAGATTAGTTTATTATTCAACTATTTATCTAAATATCAACTGTTAATATTTTTCAAAATAATTTCTCATTTTTTATCAACTTTAAAATAGTTGTGCATGATGTAATAAATATTTAGTAAATAATTTTAGAGTTTAAATAGTAGATATTTTAAATGATAGGGAAATTAATAAATTCTAGTGATAAATAAATATTTTATCTATATAGTAAGATATCTATTATTAACATTTGTTTTGGGAATTAAAAATATATCGAATTTTTTTAAATCATTTTCAAATTCTATTTATCTTTTACATCTTTTCTCATGCTCTTCTTTTTTGTAGTTTATAATTCAAGAAGAATATATGAATATGCCACAATCAATGATAGTTCTATAGCAGTTTCGGAGGAGATTGAACTGCCTCCAATACCTGAAAGGCGACCTTTAAAAGAGCCTACTTTAGGGAAAAAGCTTGTAAATATGTTTAAACGACAGTCTCAGGCTACACATAAAGAAATTGCATATGACACATTATCTCAAATCACTCTTCAAACAACAATCAATAGCTCTAATGGTGCATCATCTTGTACTTTGACAAGTAATGATGTTGTTAATAACAGAGAAATAATTAAACCAGAAGAGCCCCTTGACTTACTTACTAACAGGTAAAAGAAATTAATCATACTATTAACCTAATAAATTGTTTTTCATCTTTAATAACAAACCTTTATGTATTTCAATAAATATTATGCCTTGAAATCTGAAGCAATTTATTTAAATAATAAATCTCTTTGAAAATTATTTACTTCAATTTCTATATTTAAGCAGAAGAATGCAAAATTTACTATCATTTCTTAAATACTAAGGTACATGAAGAATTTATTGATTTTAATTAATTATTAAGTTATTTAATTTATTTATGAAAATCAAATTAAAAATAAAAGTTTTTGAGTAATTTTTTTATTGAAATGGAACTATATTCCATAAAATCTTTAACATTCACAATGTTGCTTTCTGACTTTCATACTTTATAAAAAAATTAAAAATTGGTTGCTGAATTTTAAACTGTCTATTCTTTAACAAATACTGTGACATTATATTAAAATTAAATAAAATTATCTTTATTATATATATATATATATATATATATATATATAGTGTATTCCATTGCACAAAACTTTACATATAATTTAACTAAGTTTTTATGTCAATTACATTGTTTATAATAGACAGAATTTCAAATCTAATAATATTTTTTTAAACTTGTGATTAATTATCAATTAATGTATTTCAATTAAGGAATGTACAATGGCAGAGAACATTTATTACTTTCGGCCATTCTATTTACGTTAAGAATTTTAAAGATATAAAAATATAAAATAGTTATGACTACCCTATATAAAGATAATTTCATATCATTTTTCTTCTGTTTTGTAGAATTTTTATTTCTAAACCAAAAATCTGCTAAAAAGGGCACATATATTAAAAGGGTAACAATTTTTTTAATAATTTGTTAAACTAATGTAAATAAAATATTGGAAAATTCATTATACTTAAACAGTTATATTCCTTGGTAATTTACCGACTCGAATTTTTAATTTTAATACCAATTTACCCACTTGAAATCTCAAATCTTTCTACATTTTGAAATCATTAGTAGGCACTGTTGTGTCCTATTCATGATTTCAAAATGTAAGTTTTATTTAACATTTTATTTTTTAATCTTTTATGATATATATGATAAAACTAATATAAATTATTAGCTGATTGAAATTAGTTATTTCTCAAGTTAATTTTCATGCATGCAAAATGAAGACAATTCATTTGCAAATAATATAAAGGAAAATAGGGGTACTGGTACTTATTCTTATCACTTTTAATCAAATTTTAATTTATCATTCCTTTTAAATAAATATTTTGTGAAACAAAAATATATTTATCATTACACTGCTCATCTTTAATTTTTAAAGTAGATAATCAAGAACAAAAAAATAAATTATAAATTGTTGTGTGAAAATCAAACATATTTTTTAGAACTAAACTAGAACAACTCATTATAGGAAAAGTGTTTAACAAAATAAAGTATTTATTTTATTTAAATTAATTAAACTTTTTAAATAAAATAATAGTATAGTGTTAATTAAATAATTAATAATTTTATAAAAATTAGTTGAAACATGAGATAAAACTGCAAAATAACTCAGATATTTTGTGTAAATTTTTCTGGGATGATTATTCATTTAATCTTAATCTATAATATTATAATATGCTTTTTAATACTTCCAAGCTATTCAATTGTAATTTATATGTTACAAAATACAAAAAAGTGTATCCATTCTATCTTAATAACAAAAATTTAAACTTTTGGTATTAATGTGCTACCCAAATTAAGACAATTAATATTTGCTTTGCTACAAATTCAAATATATGTCCATAATTGCAAACATATTAAAAAAAATAAATGAATTATATTGTAAAACAAATTATTATGTGAATAATCAAAACTATAAATAACAGTTTGAAGTATCATTTAATATACATATCAGTGTCTTAATAGAAACATGTTCTTGTTTCTATATTGATCATTCACATTAGAAAATATTATGTTAAAATTATTTTAGGCAATAAAAATATAAATTTATTGTTCATGACATAAATACGTGTAATTTTAAATAAATTATTTAATAAATTTTTAGCTTTGGAAATTTCTTATCAAAATTACTGAATTTTAACATGAAATTAAATTTTTTTAAGTCCAGACAAGCAGTACTATAATAAATATCTCATCTATAAAACCCATTAAGACATTGAATATGTGCTTATAATTCTAAAAGTATTTATTCTTTAAAAATCTGCATAATTAAAAAATAATAAAAAAATTAAAAATAATTATAAAATTATTCATTTAATTTGCAGCAAACCTGATTTTGATCAGCCTATAAATAGAGTGATAGGGGACAATCCATGGCTCATTGATAGAAAACAATTACTCTTTGATGCACCTCTTGGTCATGTAAGTAGTTTAAAAAATTCTTTATTCCATATCACAATAAAATCAATTTTTGTATTTTTCATATTTACCTTTAAAAAATAAGAGAATTCGATTTTCCAAAAATGAATATAGTAATGATAATTTTTGTAAATTCTATTTCATTCTTCTAACTAATACTATTCTATCTAAAAATTAATTATTAAAGAAATTTTCATTTTTTATTGTTAAATTTTTATACAACTTATAGCAATAGGAGCAGTTAATTGCATTGTTAACTGAGTACATATAAAGTAAATCAGGAAGTCTTCAAGTAAAAGTTTTTCAAAAATAAGTAAAATAATTATGAATATAATTTAATATGTTACGTTAAATAAAATGTTTTGAAATTAATATAGCATGGTACCTTTGTTATCTGTAGTATGAGAATAATCAATATAAAATAGGAAGAAAAATACAAGATTTATTACTTGATTTTATAAGGTAAACAATTTCTTTTAAATTATGCTGCTATAAAAACTTCATGTTATACAAAAATGAAAACTTTTAATTTGTTTAATAAAATACCTGTTTCAAATTTTCAAAACAAAGTTGTCCTTTTTATAAATCTCAGAATGAAAAATTCTATACTAATTTTGAATACAAATAAGACATACTTAAATTGAAATGTGTTAAAAGAAAGTTTTGAGTTTTTAAGAAAAGTTCAATCCATTCATTTTATTTTGACATAAATAATTTAAACTGGCCAAAAATTGCAAACACAGCTCCAAGTAGATATTTAAAATAATATTATTTTGCAGCACTACTTTTTGGTAATAAATATTCTTTCTAAAGATTGCATTACATTAAATATTTGTGAAAGTTTTCTTGTACAAAGTATTAAAAAATTGACAAATATTATAAAGTTTATTGCTTTAACTTTGAAATCAACAACATTTTCCACTGTGTTATAATAAAAAGCATCATTTTGATAAATTTTTCAAAACTTGTATTATTTAATTATTAATTCAAGTTATTGCCTTGTTATTGATTTCTTGTAGTGCCAAGAGTAAATTTATTAAATATATCTTACAGATGAACTAATTATATATATCATGTTCTAATTATGTTGATTTGAAAATCGTTACAATAATTGAATCTAGTATGATATATGTTTCTTGTGCAGTTGAAAAAATATAATATAATAAAATTGAAATTTAATGACTAAAAAGAATTAGAACAATGACGTTTTTTCAGCACATAAGTAATATAATTAATTTAATTCAATGAAAGAAAATAAAATTTTCGTTCTTCTTTATAATTTGGAGAAAATTATGGAAATACTCTAAAAATTTAAATTTACATTAATAATTATATAGATTACAATAACATACTTTACCTTTTAATAGCTAACATAAATATTGTATCTATTTATTTTTCACCTTTTTTTTATTTAAAAAAAATGATTATTCTATTGAATAAATTATTTATTTTTATATTTAAATAGAAATATTAATATGAGAAATTATTTTTATAAAATGCTTATAAATCATGTGTGTGGTGGATGATATCATAATTTTTTTATTAATTTATTTCAATGTAGTGTTTAATTTTAATTAACAAAAAATAGATTTTATTAATAGTACTTATTTCTGCATTAAAAATATTTTAAGCTATATTTAATGAGGTTTTACATTATTTGTTATAAAAATCATTAATGGCATTAACTATTTTGTGGAAATAAGTTGAAAGGAAAAAGAAGACATGGATAAAATTACAAAGAAAGTTTACCTTGGATAAGTTATTATTGCTTCCATCTTACAGTCTTTAATTTTTAATCAAAATTTTATAAATAAGTGTTTAAATTGAGTAGATGTAATGCAAACTGAAACTTCTTCACATTAAGTTCTTCAAAAATGTTAAAAATAACATATTTTATTTATATATTTTATAGTAATATATTTTATTAAAGTGTCTTAGAATTAAAATCAAATTGAAATCTATGTTCTGTGAATAATGAGCATTGAGAAGGAAGTCAAAGTAAGGTTTGAGATTTTCAATAGAATTTTATTAATGGAGATGAAAATCTGCCAAAATGATGCTGTAATAAAATTCCCCTGTTAATTGTTATAAGAATTCCTTTTTTCTTTTATTAATGGTATTTAAAATGTTTTAATGCACTATAAAAATATCTTTGCAATCAAAAACTCAATTTATCCTTACTATAAATCTCATGTTTAAAATTTTATGCATTTCAATTAGGAATAAAACTGCTTAAAATTTGCAAAATTCTGTAGAATGTTTGGTAAGTTCTAAGGGAAATTTATTTTTGATTTTTTTATGAATTATTAAAATATGGGCTATACTATCATATTCTTAATTTATAATTTGATGCAAAAGTTTGGAACAATTAATCCATGTAGATATTTATTTTGTAAATATTTAACTGCAAAGCAAATATCATTTATTTCAATTTTTTGGTTTATCATTTCTAACATTTTTTGTCAGAAGCCATTATATTTTTCAAATTTTGTTGTGCATGATTTTCCAACTAAAAATTTCTTTGTATCTATTAAATGATCAAATGGCGGACTATTTCTAATGTAGAACTTATGTAAAAAGGGAAACAAAAAAATTTCATATACTATGTTTTCTTATTTGAACTTTTAATAGCATTTCATTGCCACCCTAGTGGTCAGTATCAATGTCCCTGATTGCAGATAGGGAAGTCCTGGGTTCGAATCCCAGCTCAGAAATGAATGTACTTTCTCTTTCTCTCTCTTCTGTCTTTGTCCTTTCCTTTTATAAATGGTTGCCTATCTTATAAACAGGTACCTACAGCATGTGTGTACTGAGGAAGTTGGGACTCCACACCAAATTATGGTTCATTTGTAAAAGTAGAGCAGCGCTCCCCATATTGCCAACCTGGCTATATATATATATATATATATATATATATATTATTTGTTAAACATTTTAAGCAATGAAAATATTCTTTCTGAAAGTCATGTTCTTTAAAGTTTTTATCAGAAAAAATATTTTCTCAAAATCCATTGTTTTGAATTTTTGTGATTTTTCATGTGACTTTTTAAATTAAAATTAAAATCATCAAAAACTTATCTGTTGTATTTTCATTACTTATAATAAAAATGTGTTTATGTCTCAAGTATTAAGGTTTTAAATATATTCTAGTGTTTATCAATTGCTTGTGTCTATATAAAGAAATTTGCTTGTTTTTTAGAAATTAATATTTAGTTAATATCTTTTGTATTTAAATGTTTTGTCTAAAATTATAGATTTTGTATTAAAAAGATTTTTTTAAGATTATCTCACTTTTCAAAGACTCAAAGTTAGGAATCAAACTAATTTCATTTGACGTTAAAATAAGTTTTGTTGAAATTTCTCTGTGTGTGTTGCATGCAATGATAGTTAACATTTTATTTACATATTCTTTCTAAGCTATATATTATTACCTTAATCGATTCCTTTCTATATGTGTAAGGAGATGTCTTATTTCTTATTAATTATGTCTTATTTCTTTACACGCATTTGAATATTCTTTCTAAGCCATGTGTTATTATTTTTTATCAATAGGGTTTTTATGGAAATGTTCAAAAGGCCATATTAACTAGAGATGATGATGATGTTGGTATAGAAGTTGCTGTTAAACAGATCAGAAGTACAGCTGATGGTGGATTCAGTCGCAAAGACTTCATACGAGAAATTGATATTTTGAAAAGTTTATGCCATAAAAATATTGTCAAGATAATTGGACTTGTTGAAGGTATGAATAAATTTTTATCCTAAAATTAATCAATATAATTTATTTATAAATCTACTTTTATATATTTCTAGTGTATAAACATGTGAATATTTATTTCATGGAATATCTCATATAAAAGATATATATTTATAAGAATCTTATATATAAGAATTTCTTTATGTGCAAATAATTTTGAAATTTCAAAAAATTAAAGTTTATGTGTTATAGGACATAATGTGATTATATACTTCAACATTAAATATTTTTTCTTATGTTTTTTACAAGTTACAATTTGTGGAATAAAATTATATAAAGTAATTAGTATTATAGCTACTAACTTTTTTAAAGAAATTTAGAAGAAACTAACCTCCAATCTAAATTTTTAATTTAATCTGTCTGTATTGTTCCATCAACTGTAACAAAAATACAATGCCTTACCACTGACAATAAATTTTTTATTAAAAAATTTAAATTAAAGATATTAATCAAAAATGAACTCATAAACATTAGAAAATAAAATAAAGCTTTTTTCTTATGATGATTGTGAAAAAAATTTTTATGCATGTTTTAATAAAATGTGAGGGATATTTATCATGTATTCCTAGCATACTTTTCACTATTTAAAAATAGTCTCTTCAATGAAACTCAAATATTATTTTCATGAAGTGTAATAACTACAAAAATATTAATGCTATAAGCATTATCAATGTGAGACACTTAAAAGTGATTTCTCTGATCTAAGAATCAGGAATTGTCCAATAAGGCATACGCTTATTAATCAAATGGAACATTTTTGTAGCGTTTGCATTTTTCATGATAATCAAAATTTTAATATTCACTAATTGAGGAAAACAATAAAATTATTTAAGGTGAAGACAATTTCAGGGCTCGGAGTTGTCCTGATATTCCTGAAATTCCTGTTTTTTTAAAAAACGTCCTGAAATGTCCTTATTTTTCAAAATAAATCCTGAAATTCCTTAATTTTTTATTACATTCCTTTGAAAGTTTAATTTCAATTAATAATTTTATATTTTTCAGTTGTAAATTTTTCTTTCAGTGGAATATATTTTTGCTTTCTATGCAAAAAGAAAGAGAAAATTTTCCTCATTTTTTGTTCTCTTTCAAACCGGGAAAAGGGTTGCCATACATTCGTCTCCGTCTCGTTTTCAGCCATTGCTCACGCATGTCTGACGTCAAAAAAATTTTGGTTTGAGTTTACCATTAAATTCTATTTTCTACATTTACAGACAAAGATTCTGGTTTTAGTAGTGCACAACTATTTACAATGATTGCGAAATTGTGAGAATTATTGGCCTATGTTTATGCGCATGCGTGAAATGCTTATCGCGCCATTTTAAAAGATTTTGATGGGTGTTTTGAAGAATGTTTATTAGCAAACTCAGAATTTTATTTTTTGAAAACAATTAATTTTCTTTTAAAAGTGCCAAGGAAAACGAAATTTTCCGACAAATGGTTGGCACTGCAAGATGGGAATAAATGCCTGATCAAGACATGGTGCCGAAGTGTTGACGATGTTCATCCTGCGGAGTGCTTCAAATGCAAAAGTAAATTCAGTGTTTCAAATATGAGTTTTAGACAAATGCTTGCTCATGCAGATGGATTAAAACACAAAAAAGCTGTGAACTGTTACAAGAAACAAACACTATTTACTGTCAAGTCATCAACTTCATCTGAATCCTTGACATCGACTGTAATAGTGAATAACAAATCATGGCTTCCCAAAACTACATTAGAGAAAACCATTAAAACTGAAATCATTTTAGTTTTGGTGGCAATAAAAAACAATTATTCTTTTTCATCTTTGAATGATTTAGCTAACATTTACAGAGAAATTTTTGATGATTCCTCCATAGCAAAAAATCTCAAATTATCTGACAAAAAAGTCAGGTATATGATTAATTTTGGATTAGGTCCGTATTTCAAAACTCTTTTGTTTCAGGATATCGGCACTTCATATTTTGTTTTACTTTTTGATGAAGCTACTACAAAAAAAATAAACAGTTGGATATTTACATCTCATATTGGTCTGATAAACAATGTAAAAATGTCATTTGTTACATCGAATCACATTTTTAGGGCATGCTGAAGCCAATAAAATTGTAAAAATTTTATTAAGTTTTATTCAAAATAATGGTTTGAATTTAGAAAAATTAATGCAGTTGTCAATGGATGGACCAAGAGTTGATTTAGCTGTTTCAAAGCAAATAAATAGTGAACTGAGTAAGCAAAGTTTACCAGTACTAATTGATTTGGGTACATGTTGCTTACACATAATCCATGGAGCACTGCGTAAGGGTTTTGATAAAATTGATTGTAATATTGATGGATTTGCTAGAGATATTCATCAATTTTTCAAGTCCTGCAAGAATGGAAGATTATCATTCCTTACAGTTAGAAATAGTGGAAGAAAATTTAGCTAGACATAGTTTCCTTTGTTATGTTGAAAGCTGTTGGTTCACTTTGGGGTCAGTTTGTCAGAGAATCGTTGAGCAATATGATGTTCTAAAGGAATATTTCATTGTTAAAGTAACTAAGTCGAAATCTTTTCTTTCTGATAGACATCTATGGATTATAAAACATTGTAAAGACCTTAAAACTCTGGCACATCTGCATTTTGCTCCTTTTTTTTTTTTAAAACTTTTGAACTGTATTTATTTCTAATGCAAAAAGTCGAACCTTTAGTACATGTGATGTACAGTAAGTTAAATGAACTTGTTTGAAATAGTATGCTTAAATTTTTAAACTCAGAAGAAATCTATAAAAAAATGGAGTAATGTTGCTAGAAATTAACTTTGATCCAGGAAAAAATTGGTTAAATTTAAACGAGATTGAAATAGGTCATGGTGCAACAGCAATACGGGAAGAGCTTACAGATAAAACAACGTTTCTACAAAGTGTCAGAAGCTGCTACATCGCAACTTCAAAGCACTTTCTTCAAAAACTTCCTATATCAAATCTTTTGCTCAAAAATCTCCAGTGTTTGTCTCCTTATAATAGAAAAAAAAAGAAAGAAAGAGTCTAGGAGTTCATTTATTAGATTAATTCAACATATTCCTTATGTGAATAAAACTTTTTCAGATTTTGTTAAGATGAATGAAGAGTGTACTCTTTACATGTGTGAAGACGTGACTTTGATTGTGAATGATTATGATAATGATCAAAATATCTGTAAATAATGGAATGCGATTTTCAATATAAAAGATGCTGGTAGTTATATTAAATATCCTACTCTTTCTAGAGTTGTTAAAGCATGTCTGTCATTATTGAATATAAACTCCCTACCAGAAAGAGGTTTTTCAACTAACAATTCTGTTGTGACAAAGGAGAGAACTTCTTTATCGGAATTAACAGTTCAAAGTTTACGGATTTGTCATGATGTTATTTGAATGCATGGCAATTCTATTTCCTCCATTCAATATACCAAATAAATGATGCATTATAATCAGAAATCTCATGCAGAACATGCATCATATATGGAAAAATCAAAAGATGCAACACAATTAGAGAAGAAAAGGAAGGATGAGGAAGATATAGAAGCTACTTGTGAAAAAAAAGTTTAAACAATCGCACCTGTTAAAAAAAATTAATGAACTTGAGAAAGAAAAGAAAAATTTGCTTGATAATCAGTGTGTAGCTCAAAAACTTTTAGATGATGCAACTAAAAAAATAGCATGTGCTATTAATGATGATAATATGAGTGATGTGAAAGTTGGACATATGATGCTGTCTGCTGAGAATGCAGAGATTGCATTTGTGAATGATAAGTTAAAAAAAGTGTAGTATTAAATTATCAGAATTAAATGCTAATGCATCCATTTCAAAATTAACATTATTCAATTATACATAAATTAACTGTTAATTTAAAGCATTTA
>JAPDSC010125744.1:15853-31467 GCA_026290005.1 Latrodectus geometricus
TTTATTATTTTGTATCTTATTGAATAAAATTAGATAATATATCAAAATATTTTTAAAAATTATGAAATAGCAAGAAGGAAAGAATTTAAATTTGTAACTTTGAGTAAATTTTCTGTTGTGAGTAGTAGAAACGCTTCTTTATTTTCTAAATTCTTAATGTTTTTTTATATATCAAAAATATATTTCAACTTGAATAAATTGATAAATTCGTGATTATATTACTTTTAATACACAGAAGATAATACACATATAACTAGATTATTTTTTTGAATATTTTTGATTACGATTCAATTTGAATTTAGAAATCTTTGTGGTTGTATTTGAAATTCTGCTTGTAATTATGGACTTAGATTCCATGCATAAACTTTCATTAAATATTCAATTATGCTTTTTTCTATTAGGGAATGCAGTATTTGGAAAGTCAAAAAATAGTTCATAGGGATCTTGCTGCTCGAAATGTCCTTGTTGCTTCTAGTGATCATGTTAAGATCAGTGATTTTGGACTTGCTCATATTACTGAAAATCATTACTATAGGATGCAAACTGCTCGACATCTACCAATAAGATGGTATGTAAATATATGCAGTGATAATTTATTTATATAAATGTTTAAATAAAATTATAGTAAAACTAATAACAACGAATCATATTTAATTTATTTGCATATCATTTTTATAGGTATGCCATTGAAAGTGTCCTACAATACAAGTTTTCTCACAAATCTGATGTTTGGAGTTTTGGTGTTACTTTATGGGAAATGTTTACATTAGGTAAAAATCCTGATTTAAAAGACGACAGAGGAAATATTGTTGAAGATATAGACATAAGTAAAGTTTTGACTGAAGGCAAACGTTTGGAATATCCTGAAAACTGTCCTGCTGAAATTTATAGTCTCATGAAAACATGCTGGTTGGCAGATTCTCATGCACGTCCGTCTTTTTCAGAAATAATTGTTATTCTTGAAAATCTTAAAAAAGAATTGTTTTCAAATTATTTTGATGAAAATGGTGCATATGTTTTGGAGGACTTGTATTAATATGTATATTTTTATATAGAGAAATCTGATTTACAGTTTTCTGAGTAACACTGATGTGAATTACTGATTGCATAATATTTTAATACAAATATACTATGAATCCGTCACATTTGAATGTCCATACTATTTTGTTAAGAAAAGTTTAAAATTACAGATGTAACCTGAAACATAGCTACACCATATTCTTGAAATAAATTACATTGTTAGATTATAAGCTTTTCCACAAAAAATCTATGAAACAGTAGCACTATTTTACCATGTGTTTTAAAGGATTTATAAGTTTTTAATGACAACTCTTAAAAATATTGTAATTATGCAGAAAGCATGTATTTTGCTTAATAACTGCTTAATATAGTCTAATACAGTCTTTATAAAAATATAATAAAATCAATTATTCAAATAATTTCTTTTTAACATAAATTCCCAATTTTTTTTATTTTTGAATCTTTAAATTGTCTTTTTTTACTAATAAAATTCTTTAAAAAGATTTTTAAAAAGAACTTGTGTTTGGAGAATTGTCAATAATTTATATGGAAATTTGTGACCCCAATTTAACATTTAATTTTTTAACAAATAAGTTTAAAATGGCTTACATTGTTAAATAAAAATTAATTTATAAACCGGACAACAAAAAGGAATGACATTATCTTAAGTGCATGCATCATTACATTGAAAAGATTTCAAACTAATTGTATGTGCTTAACTATTTTCTATAGATGTAAATTATCAATTGAACATAAAATTTTAAAATAAAATAATTTTTAATTTGTCACTTATGCTCACATTAATGTATATAGCTAAACATTAAATTTTTAAGTTTTTCATTGGGATCAATATAAGATAAGAATCTGGAAAGTTAACTATATATGATTTTTATATTCTTTTCATTTTAAATTTAAACTACTTCTGTTTTCTATCTACATTGTAAATATTGCTAAAATGTAAAACAAATGAAAGCAAATTATTATTATTTTTTTAGTTAAGTGTATGTATTCAAGTCATTATAAATGTCTTTAATGATAAATGATCACCCTTAGTATTATGTCTAAAAATATTAAATACTTATTTATCATAAAATGAAAATTGTTTTAAGGAAATATATTTTACAAAAACTTTATCACAGTGCTGTTAAAATGTATATTATAAATGTTATTAAATCATGTTAAAGTAATTAATGTTAAATTATCATCGTTATTATAAATTGCCATATCTACTATTGTTAATTGGAGTTTAGAATTTGTGATGTTTGAGTAAAAATTTGCATCTTAGAAATAAATATATCTTTTTATAATCTGCATCTATTGCTGTAGTTCAAAAACTGTTATGGCAGTGTTTACTGAGTGTATATAAAGACCTGTCCTTTTGTTTAATGAGCAAAAATGTGGGCCACACAAAAAAAAAAAGTTTTGAAACAAAAAATAAAGAATTTCTATGGGTTCTTCACTATTTTATATTTAATATTTCACTTGTTGTATGAACAAGTATTTCTTGTTTAAGTGTGAGAAAAATATTTTAAAATACCATGCATTTTGTTAAGTGAATTTTATAAAATAATTTATTAAAATGTTTATAATAATTATGTCATAATTTAATTTTTCTTGTCAATTGTTCAGTGAGTGAATTTAATAGCAAAAAGAAGTTAAGAAATTAATAATTTTGTGTACATTTACCTAACTATTAATTCTAGTTTGAGCAAATTAAAAATGATTGGTTTTTAATCTGCATATTTTAAATTTGAATAATAAATTAATTATTTCCACTTAAACACCTAAAATCGAAAATAAAATTAAAATATTCATTTTAATTTTATTTTCGATGTATGCACATTTATTCATACGAAAATAATGATTAAAAAATTATGACCTTTTTTAACAGCACTATATTTACATAGCATTGTCTCTTCATATTCTATATTAGATTATCCAAATTTTACTTTAAGTTGTTTGGGTGTTCTTTTTCAGATATAATCATGCCCAACAGTATTTCTAAAACATTCTGTTCATTTTGTATGGAATTTCTTGAGAAGAAAAATAAAACATTAAGTTCATTATTGTGAACTTTTTCTTTCTTACAAGCTCTTCAGTAGTGCAAATCTGTCAAATTCTCAGAAATGATCTATCATTGTCTCAGAATTGAAATTCATTTTAATTTCACTTCAGAAAAAATGACTATTAGTATCATTTTCTTTCTCTGTCAGTCATTTATTATAATTCTTTCCTAATTTAATACTTCAGAGTTATCACTAAAGATTCTTATTCACTAATGTATATGAAGGAAAATTTCTTAGTTCTCTCCAGTACTGCCAACAATACTATTTGAGGCATTGAAATAATTCCAAGCAAATACAGAACTTTAGTAAATTCAAAATGTACATGGTTGCTTATTGTTGAAATTATTGTTCTTGTCACATGCTTCTGAAGCCAATTTTCTAATTATTTACTAATCTAGTTTAGTTTTTCAAAACAGTACATGCATGCAAGAAGAATTAAAAAATGTTAGTTTTTTTAAAGTCACCTAAATATTTTCTTGGCAATATTTTAGGTAAGAACTAACTTGAACTTACAGAAAATTGTTCCTATCGCAACTTTTTATCATGATATTCCATTAATAGATTCAATATTCATTGCATGCCTTTGAGACACTTGTAATTTCATCTTTTTGATATTTGTTGATGAATCAATTTTATGCTAATTTTCTTTTCATATAGTGTTTGTAACATATAATGAATAGAATAAATGCTATTCATTAGTGTTGTTGAATAAATCTGAAGAGTTATATAAATCTTAAGTGTTGCTTTAAGTATCTGAACATAATTAGTGATATTTTATTTGTAAATTTTTATAACTCATAATATATTCTGAGATTGAAAATGTTTAAAGATTAATAGAGAACTCCTGATACAAAAGGAAAGTTTTTTCTGTAAAATATTTATTTTAAATCTTTTCGGGTTGGGATGAGGGATTTTATTTGAAATAAAAATAGGAAAGAATAAAACTTTTTGTTTAGATATAATTTACAGTCAAAATATTCTAAAACTGGAATCATTTATGACTTGAACATATTTTATGAAGTTTTTGTAATGTGTGTCTTTAAAAAATAAAAATTTTTAAACAAAATTTGGCACAAAAAATTATGTTTACAATTCAATTGCCATCGAAGTTTCCATTTGAATTGTGTTGATTTTTTTAAATAATGAATTAATTCATTTATAAAATCAAAATAATTTTTTACTGAAAATTTAGTGTTGTCAATTTGCATTTAGTAGCTTTTAAATAACAATTATATTGTTTTGTTCATTTATATAATGTATAATGCTGCATACAGAATTCATGGGCAAAATTAAATTGTTAGTTAATCCCTTTTTTTTCTCTAGATAGTTACAAAAGAATTTTCATATTTACTTGTTTCATACTAAATACCCTTTTATAATTTTACTGCATAATAATATTTAATCATGTGTTTTACGTTAAAATATTAATTAAGATTTCAGTGATATAAGTCAGTTTTAATGTGAACATATTTTTATTGCTTGAAATGAGGATGCTTTCAGATAATTAAAATAATCATAACAAAGTTTTATTGCAGATGAAATCTTCAAATACTGAATTCAGGTAATATTATTACATAAATTATTATTTATATATTACTTTCATTTTAATTTGCATGGAATTTTGCATCATGTTGATATAGGTAAAATTTATCATACCAATAATTGTTATTCTGTTATATACTTGTTGTAAGACCAAATACATTAATAATTATTTGGTACAATGTTTACTATAATATTTTGTTAGTTAATGTCATATTTTTATAGGAAAGAATTTCTTAATTGCTTTATTTATTTCTTTAATTTTTCATTAAAAAATAGATGTTCAAAGAGAAAATATCTAAAAAATTCTAATGTATCTAAATAATGGCATTTTTTTAAATTATTTTAGAAAAATCATCTAATTTTTAATTTTATTTCACTTACACTGTTTTTTTACTATTTTTGAAATAAAGCTCAATTGCATATACATGTTTAAAAGCTAAAGCTCGCAATGCAGCATCTATATGCTTTCATGATAATTGTTCTTCTATAGTTTAAGCAGATAAAAAAAATATCTTTAATAATATTAAGATTCTAAAATGCAAGAAATTATATCCTAAAGTTATTTTACCTAAAAGATATTGTACTACAACTTATATATCATGATTTGAGAGATTTAGATTCTAATTTTATTCAGGATTTTCTAACTCATTTTAACAAGGATAGTGAAATGTCTGATTTTGAAGTCTTCACATATGATCACTAGTTATTTTTGCTAAAAAAAAAGTAACTTTAAAACTTTTAATTTTATACATTGTTACAATATTTATAAAGGCATGCAAATGTTATGCTGACTCTTAGGGATAAAAATGGCTACATTAATGAATGTAAATATATTTTCAATGTTTCTCATTTGAAATTTTTTTTTGAATTTGCTTTCAATTTAAATTTTAACTCTTAATATTATATCAAATGATTTGGTGGTTGTATAGTTCGAGGGAATGCCACTCTCAATTTTTACATGGTGGAACATTTCCACTAAGGTAATATTTCTTTCAGAAATAATATTCTGTCTAGTAAAAATGAGAGACTTGTTTTATTTCTTCTATTTCTAATGTTTGTTAAAATGCATAAATGTTAAGAACTGTTAAGGAATTAAAAATTTTTTATCTTCCCCTTCCTTTTCTCTGTGCATCAGGGAGTCGGCTGCATCGGCCATTTTTCCTCTAACAATGCAGCCAAAAATACCCTTCATATGATTGTTGTCAAGTCTAAGATAGTTGATGTTGCTCAGAGATTGGTAAATGGTTGAATGTCTAAAATTTATAGCCTCTCCTGTGGAATATAGGAAGCAGTAAGGAAAATTAAAAATAGCTATGCAGTGAAGATAATCATGATAATGCTTATGTTCTCTTGAAATTCTAAAATTTGCACAAAAGATTCGTCATGGGAAGTTTCTAGGAATGTAAATGAGACTGGACCACATTTTCCCCTTAACTTTAGAATTATAGTTGTTTTCTTTATATAAGTACTTGTAGCTTTGGCAATTTTGGATGAAACTTGATTGTATGCAAGGCCAAAAAAGGGCTGTGAAGGCAAGTATCCCTGTATTACCAGTCGATCCTCCTCTCATTACTATGTATATAACAATGGCTGGGGATCCACAGAAAGAAAATATTCCAATCATCATTAACGAGTCTATCAATTTGCAGTTTTATTTCCTTTACGTGTTTTGATTGGCTGGTATGAAAGGAGCAAAGTGAAAAGGTGGTTACCTATGAGTCAACAAGGAAAACTTCATGATTCAGATATGTTTCACAGTTAAAACGTTGAAACGCCTGTCATTTGGGCTATATTGACAGATGCTGTTATTCATTTAGCATTACCCTGGGAGCATGTGTGGATTAAAGATACCATGGATGCAAGTAAAATTTAAATCTGGTAATTTAAATGAAACTCAATTTATAGTTAAATTAAAGCTAAACATTTTTATTTTGATATGCTTATTTTGGGAAGAAAATCTTGCTTCATCATTTTATGTAAAATGCATCTTTTGGAAAAAAGACTAAACCACATTTTAAAAAGATTTTACATATTCATTTCTTAGATTAGATTTGAAGCATGAAATGTCTCATGCATTTGTAAAATATTTACATATGTTTTGTCTATATTGAGAATATAATTGTATGTAAATTTTGTGTTGTCTATAATTATTCATTATTTTATTGCATCATGTATATGATATGATTTTGATGAATATTTTTTGTAAATGTTGAAATGTATTATTTTTCTTTGTCACTGTAATATTATAGCATTGGAGGTATTAAAATTATCTCAGAATTAATAAAATTTAATTATATTTATGTGAAATTCTAAAATTCTTTGATGACATTTTATATTGCATCACTATTTATGTTCATTTTTGTTTCCAATTTCATTATTTGTCTGTGATAATTAATGGGTATTCTTTTATAATAACTACCCCCTTTTGCAGATTTAGTTAAAGAGAAATTATACTTTTCTGTGATAGAGAAAATCAATTAAGAATATTTTTTTCATGAAGATGTGATATTTTCTTGGAGCTTTTGAGAAAATATAAATTAAGCTTTCTTAATAACAAGACATGTGTTATATAGATATTGCTGTTTGGATTCTTGGTACAATGCTCAATTAAACTTTATTTTTACAAACTCTAAATAATTTTAGTATTTGCTATTACAACTTGGATGTATTTATATTCTTAGTTATTTATAATTTTAAATGTATGCATCACAAAATTGAAATTCAAGTATAGGTTTTATATCTTTTTTTATGTGAATATTGTTCTTTTTATTCATGTATTCCTTCAATCATATCAAATAAAATATTCAGTTTTTACTCATCAAAATAATTTAACTTGATATGTTTTCTATCATTCTTCATTTCAATATTTCACTTATTTTTCACATATGCATTCAGAAATACGCTACAAATTTTGATTGTTTTATATTATAAAATTTAAATATCAATATGGAATGTCTTATCTAGTCATATTGATATATTGCATAATCTGTTTAAATGCAATTAATTTTATTTATTTAGTTATTCACTTTGAATTTTTGGTGTTATTTATAATTCAGTTATAAGCTGATGTAATTTTAATGTTTGATGTACCTTATTTGTAAAATATATGTTTATAAAGATAAGATTCATTGTGTTTTTTTCAATTCCTACTATTATTTCACACTCTGTCTTGTTCACTATAACTTGTCCAAATTGTCATTTGTTAATAAAAAACTTTTTATTCATCCACTAGAGTTCAGATACATTTTTTAAACTTGTAGTAGATGACACTTGCTGTTATATATATATATAATACTGTTTTTTAAATATTAATGTATTAATTAAATTAAATTTTGTTTCATATGGGAGAAAAATACTTTATTGCTTAGTGGGGCCATCTGTTGGCAATAAAAGTTACTATCACTATCTTTACATTTCTTACATTCTTAAATTTATTTATATTTCTTATCTTCTAAATAAATTTATTACTTCCTCTGAAAATTCAACTTTTTGATTTCGCATTATATTAGTCAGGGAAATAAAAACTGTGCATGTGAGAGAAAAAGAATTTTTTTTATTTAAAAAAATGAATAAAAATTATTTTTAAAAGAATTTCTGAAATGAAAAATTTTTTGCAATGTCAAAGCTGTTAGAGCGTCACGTTAGAATCTTCATGTTTTCATGTCTAATATAGTCGAAAAATAAAAATTGAAACAATAATGTAAACAAACTAACTTGATTAATGATATTGACCATTGCTTCACAAAAGGACCATGCGAAATTCAACAAAATGTAACTAAAATAAAATTTTTCTTTGTTGACCTAAGTAGGAATTGACATTAAAAATTTTTTATATATATTACGTAATTAAAACTATAAGTTTAAATTAAATTATGTAATTTTTTAAATACGCTATAATATATATATATAAGTATTTGTTAAGTTTGTTTATGTATTTTCGTGAAAATTCTTCATAAATGTATGCAATGAGATCCATGAGGAAGTACTGAAAGTCAGAGTTCGAGAGAATGTGCGAATTAAGTGAATATCCTATAAATTTAATTCTAATTTAAATAAGATGTGACAAATGATTTTAAAGCACATTTTGTTTAAGAAGAAAATTAATAGTTACCATATTTTACAATGAAAAATGCAGTTACGATTGATGAAGGTGCGTGGTGGACCTGCTTTTATACCGACTGATATTTCTGCGCTTGACTGATCATTGCTTCAACCATGACACCCATTACGCTCAGATTTACTGTACGATCGCACTTAGCGCGATTTTCCAAAGTTGGCGATAAATAACATTTTCTGGTGATTCAACCAATTCTGACTTATCACAGATGAGAAATTCCGACTAACGAAAAATGGAATATTCTGTTTATTTTCAGACCTCGCATGTGCAGATTCTCGAGGTTGGCATTTTTTTTTTTTTTTTTTTTTTAAAGTCGCCAAAGCGACGGTAAAGTAAATTTTTATCCATACATTAATTTACTAACTTATTCTCACTTCATTCAAAAGTAATGCGGAAACAATAAGAACTCTCTTGTTTACCTTATATAATGCAATTGTCGAAAATATTAAGCCTTTTGTCAAATAAACTGCATTTAAATGTATTACTTTAAATGCGAATAATTATTATGTATTTTCACTCTAAGAAATTCATATAGATCGAATTAAAACTCTACACGCTTTCATTTTACTGTTAATTTGTCACCATTTCAAAATTGTTTTACTATGATTACGTCTATTATCTTTATTTTCATATTAACGTCAACTGAAAAGGAATTTTCGAATGCATACTGTTTGTTCCAAGTTCAGCTGCATAAACTTGGATATCTTTCAATAGGGCTGATATCTAGGATATACCAAGAACATAAATTTAATGTTTTAATAAGAACACACTCTCTCTTTTTTGTTCTTTATCCAGATGTCTATGAAAACAAACTTTTGTTGCGTTCTTTTTCGTCATTTACCCAAGTACTCGTGCATGTCGTGAAACAAAAACATCATAAAGAATCCTCCTCCTGTCATTCATATTTATGTACTTACGAGATTCTGTGGGAAGAAGCGATAAAAAAAAAAAAAACGCTTGGAACATCCGTATTCTATTGAACGAAACGTGTAAAACCTACATTGGCATAAGCATTATATTCATTTTCAAGAATTATTTTTAAAAATTTTCTTCTAGTTTTTACAATTATATTATTCAACAAATTGATTAGATAATTTGGCAAAAGTTCAGATTTTAGATTAAGTTAATTTATTGTGACACTTATTTATCTATTTCTTTCTGTCATCTGTGGTCTAACAGCAGCCACCTCATAGATTTGGACCACGGTCAAATAATGTAATCGACATCTGAGCTGGCACTCTTTTCTCCAACCAAATTACTCTGAAGAGATATTGAAATATACTCAATTTTTAACATGCATAGACTTTCTGGTCACGATGACCTTTTGACGGATCAATTATCGAGCCAGTTACCTCCTGGTTACGAGAATATTGCCTTGTCGTATCAAACTATCATAGCTCTGTTTCGAGTCTCAAAATAAAGCATAAATTCAATTCTGAACATGATTTTATTAATTTACATAAAATTCTTCATATCTATTTAGGTTTAATTTTTAAATTTAGCAGCTTTAATGTTATTAGATTTATAAGTATCAGTACAGCAAAAATAGAAGTAGGAAGACTTCCAATATAGTAAACATCAAATACTTCCAAAATTTTATAAAAAGCCTTTAAAAATCAAAATACTGAACAAATTTATTCCTTAACTATGGAATTAGGAACTACATCATAAGAATGAGATAACTAAGTGCTAATTACTTTACTACTTGTAGAAAAACTCATTTAAAATTTTTAATGAAAATAATAGTAAAATACATCAAAAAGCAAACAAATATTAAAAAATAATTATAGTAATAGGCTTTCTTTAATTCAATTTTGTATATAATAAAATTGAATGTTTGATGATTGCTTTTTTTAAATGGATATATACTTATATAAAAAAATTTCATTATATTTTAAACTTTAATAAAAACATAAAATACAAGTTACATTAAACATGAAACAAGCTCGAGAATTTATGAGTTTATATTATCGAAAAGCTAATTGTACAGATTTGAGTTTTGTTCAATATCAATATAGTGTATTTAAAACAATCATAAAAAAATCAAAATGTGCTTTATTCATTTAAGCGTACAAAAGTAAAATAATTTTGATTTGAGTATTTAAAATCTCTTCGAATAAAAAATAGGTTTCCCAAAATACAGTAATCTCTTTCTAAGCCAAAACAGCTGTATAAAATGTATCTTTAGAAAACGCCTACGTCGAAAATCTTTTCAGTCTATTATTCAGTTTGAAAAATAGGTCTTTTGCTTAGGTTTAGGTAAATTATATTAATGAAGTAAATTACAAGGTGTGAAAAATTAGTTTCACAATGCTCACTAATAGTATTCTCATAGTTATTAAAATTAAATTAAGAGAAAAATAGATTAAAATTCTTCGAATAAAAGGAATTAGGGCGATAATGACACTTGGAATTACGAGACGATGCTGTTTTTTTATGGAATGCCAGATTAATTGTTCAATCTCTCGTACTAATTGTACCTGAAAAAACTACTGAAAATGATTAATGATTCTGAAATAGTAAAATTTATTTATTAGTCATGATTAAATTTATTTCCTTTTTATATAAAACAAAGAGACGAAAAAGGGGGGAAAGCATATATATATATATATAGCTCTTTGATTTGTTCTGTGTCTCTTAGGTGTAAAGCTTGAGTCTCATTACCAATTTCTTTTTGATATCTTTTCTAGTCTGTATATCTATTTCTTGGCCTATTTCTGATAGCAGCTTTAAAGATGTTACATAGTTGGGTACCTTCGCTATTTCTTTGTTATCAACGCCAAAGAGATCATTATAAAAGTTCTGGCTTACCTAGAAAAATAACTGGAAATATTAGAAACAAAAAGGTCACATATGATAGCTTCATTTCGGAAGTACCATGATGCCTTAGAAATAGAGAGTTTTGTTCTGAATTCTTTGGATCTTCTTAAAATAACTATTAAAAATTTCCTGTTCACCTACAAAAATTTGGCAAACGGACCGCTAAATGCAACATTGACCTAGTTCTCATTTGTTTCCTAGCTTTGGGTATACTAATACTGCACAGACTACTTTAAAATTTTAAAATATTTTAGTAAAGTGGACTTTACTAAAATATTTTAATAATTAGATAATATTAATTATTATAATGACAGTTAATCTTTTATCTAATGTTAATCCTAAATAAATGATTTCGTTTGACTATTGGATTATTTTTATATTAGATTTAATATTGTTTGGTATTTTATTTCCTTTAGAGAAAAGTATTGTTTGGGTTTTTCCTACGTTTAATTCTATTTTCCGATTGTTGAACTACAAGTTAAGTTTATTTAAATGTTCATTTAAAACATTGACAATTATTTCTTTTTCAGTTCTAGCTAAAATAACAGCATCTCTGCAAAAAGTACTAAGATGATATTCGCATGTTTGGAAAAAATTCAAAATTCTTCTAATTAACGAAAATTCTTTTTACATCTAACTTAGAATATTCTGTTAGTTAAGTAGAGGTTTGAATAAATTTCATTATATTACCTGGGAATTTTCGAAAAATGAATTTGTATATTAAACCTTTAATGCAAAATTTATTAAATGCCTTAGCGATTTCTAATAGTATACTGCTCCTGTATTAAGTTTAAATTCGTCAAGAATAATTTTTAGTAACTGATGTACTGTTAAAAGTTTTTATGATATTTGATATAAAATTGGAGTTACGGACATTTGATAATTATTGGTGCTGAAAGTGTGCAGAACCAATCATGCTTGGTGAGTACCAAGCATGCTTGGTACTAAACAAAATGTACTAACGTGGACACATTGAGAAGCATATGTCCACGTTAGGCTGACCACCTAACATGGACATATGCTTCTCTCCCCATAGCCCTCGATCAAGAAAGCAGAGAGGGACATGGTAATCTTTGACTCCATGTTAGGCTCTTGTGCAACAGAGTTTGGTTTTGTTTAGTTTAGTTTAGAAAGTATGAAGAAGGACTCGGTTTATTTGCTGTTTTTATTTAATGGTAGGAAAAGGAAGATGATAAGAATTTCAATTTTATTTCTTTTTGATTTGGTATCCACTTAAAAAAAATATTTCAGAAATTGTTATTATTAATACAATAATTAATTATTAATTTTTCCAACAGCTCGTGGAATAAATCATCTCTTAAGTGCTTACGTTATTTCATGTGCTTTGATAGATGTTTGATTTTATTTTTTGCAAAAAATTATATAATTAATTTCATAAATGCATTTTGAGTTTTACAAATATTTCATTGGTGAACTGCTATTGATAAGAAATTGAATAAGTGACATATTTTTTTCATTTTTAAATCATAGTTGACATTAATTTGATATTTTAAGAGGTTGTTTAATGTTGAATGTGAATATGACCCGAACTTGAAATCAGAGCCTAGTCTTAATTAAAAATAAATTATCTATTTTAGAAACCTATTTTTAGAGACCTATTTAAAAAAAAAAACCAATAATATAATTTCTGTACCACATTTTATCTTTTATATGATAATCAATATAGGATTAACCCATGGAACAATCCAGGTGTTAATCTGTGAAAATCAATGCAAACAGCATATTTTAATTTACTGTTAAAATATATACATATATTATAATGCTACAGATTTGGTCTAACCAAAGTAAATTATTGTTGATGAGTTCATTATAATGTTTTATTTTTGACTCGTGAAAACTGATTCAAGGAATATCATCACCAGTTATAATTTTCTGGGTTAGATGACGTTGGTTGTGGTGATTGTTGTACCATCATATTTCCCTAATAATCCATCAACCTAGGCTAGAGTGGGGCTCTATCAGTACGTAAAAGAAGCCTAGTAAGAGTCTTCATAATTTACAGAAACAAGAATCGAACAGAAGATCCCTTAATATTTGACCTTCCATACCCAGAGGTGCTTCCCTAGATCTATCACTTGGAGAACTTTACAACAACGACTTATTTAGGTGATCCACAGGGTTTGTTGTTGCACCAACATAGTTTTCTGTACTAGCTCCACAGTAGGATTCCACCAGTAAGTAAGAGAAGCCACTTAGAATTCTTCGTACTTTAGAATTTGGTATCAAGCGGAAGACCTTTAATACTTAAGTTGCCATTCCCAGAGATATTTTAATTCTTTAAGTACACTGTGCGACCACAAACTGTGATTGTTGAACAGTCATCATACATTTTGGTTAAGTAAAGTTGATCAAACAAAATTTTAAAAAAAACTTAAAGTTGAAATGTTGACTGAAATTTAAAAATCGAAAATGAAATTTTTGTCACTCTTCAGCTTTTATTTTAGTGAGCAAAACGTATTTACTAATGGAATAATCTAAACATTTCTCTATGAAATTGAATGGCAGTTACACACTTACTTTTTTCATAAGACAGAAATGTTTGTATTTTTCATAATTAACTTTAGCTGAAAAACTGGAAAAATAAAGATTATTGTATTGTTGTTTTTGCATACCCCCTAAATCAGTTGAGCTAAATTAAATCTATGAAACTGTGCACCCTGAAGAAGTCCAGAACAAAAATAGGATTGTCAGTAAGGTTTCTTGGAGAGATCCAGACAAACAAGAATGTATTAAAGAGAACCCTTCTCCATAAAGCCCTTGATATAGTCTTCAAATTGCTTAGATCCCCCAGAGAGCTTCATAGTTTTAAGGTCTCCACTGAGAAAGAGAGTAAGTGCAGTTTGATCCTGCCTACTGCATACAAGAGCCAGAGCACCCTCTGTGCAATGCCAGTGATGAACTGGAGGAACGAGAAACCTATGAAAGTTAAACATTATTGTATATATGTGATTATTGTAACTATTGTGAACCGTTTTTTTATAAAATAATTGCAGTCGTTGAAAACAGCCATCCACTTCATGAGTATGAACTATGGTCGAGTGACAAATTCGAAACTTCAAACGATCCTTTTCAAGCCAGATCAGCAGAAGAATATTAGACTCCACACAGAATCTTTAATATACATAGTCCCCAACACCATGACGATCTTTAGCTGATTTATGTGTGATCATAAGTGTGATATCTTTTCCCATGAAAATAACGCAGTTCCATTTCGAAACTTCGAGCACAGAATATGTTAATTTAGAACATATTTTTTTCTTCCTATTAGATCTAAAATTTTACAGATGTATAATTTGGGATTCATTCCTAACCGAATACTTAAACTTTAATATCATTTATATACAATATATATGAATATAGCTGTGATTAGAAGCAATTACATACTGTTGTTAAAAAAATGCCTTTACCAATGTAGTACAACTGTTTAAAGAAATTTTAGTATTAAAGTTAACTAGAAACTTCTTAAAAACTCGCATTATTATTTTTTTCAGTATTTTTCTGCACACATATTTACAAAATCTTGTTTTAGAAAAGGCAAAAATAATATAAGCGAATCGCTTTTAAATTGTGTTATTTACCTTATCATTCATTTCCGAGACATTAAAAAAAAGAGGTATAATTAGATAAATGTTTATCTTTTGTAATTGACATTGAAGATACACAATCTTGTGTTACAAAACTCGGTGACCTGCTTCGTTCCCTCGAATACTGTGCATAGGAGAGAAAGCGGTGCAGGTGTATTAACTCATTAGTTACTTCTCGAAAAATAGAGCACCATCTGTGTGATCTCATGCATGAGGGTGATAAGGGTAACACAATGTTTTTTTCTTATAGTACTTGATCCCGATGCCAATATCAGATAAAAAGATCAAAAATGGAAATAATTGGTTACTCGACACATCTGCACACTAAAACAAGATTATTTGCATAATGAGATAGTATTTTTCACATATAAATATTATTTAAACGTACACAGACACTTATATATATATATATATATATATATATATATATATATATATATATAT
>JAPDSC010125750.1:0-13816 GCA_026290005.1 Latrodectus geometricus
TGGATATCAGGATATCATAATTTATTTTCTTAGTCAATCAAATATTAGGACATCGATAAAATAAGAAATATTTTTCTATGTTTAAAAAATTGTTTAAATCGAAACAAAACAGAAGCTTTTATTTTTAAAATGAAATATTCATCAAAATTCATTTTTTTTAATATTTGACTGTCTGTCCCCAATAATAAAATGTCATATCATACTTTAAAAAAAGTTAGAAATGTTGAAAAGATTAGCATTCCAAATTTAAAAAAAAATCCAAATTTCAGAACATAAATTGTAATTTATCGAAAGATATCTTAATTATTACTGTGTTGTGTCACAAAAATTAACGACTTTAAAACATTGAGATAACATAATATATGCTTTATTTCAATTGATTTATATATTACTATAAATCAGTATGATAAATGCAAAACGAATATGCATATGTGTGCTTAATGATTTTGAATCCGAAAATTAATCAAAAAACTTAACAAGCTATTTAAGAATTACTTACAGAATAGATTTTTGAGCCATAAATAATGAAAGTATAGATCTATATTAAATAAATAAACAATAAATAATTTTCAATCATTGATTCATATTTAAATTATCTGCAAACACGATTTTAGCTCAGTGGTCTCAATAAAGCTATAAATTCGGCGCGAAAACAAATAAATTATTTCACTTCATACCGAAGTAAAGCAAACGTCAGAAGTAAATGAAGACCGCTTGCCAACTTTTACTTTTTTTGTCATTCTCAATAATTAATGAAATTATTAATTCAGAATTACACTGATATAAAAATAACAAGTGTAGAAATTTTCTTAATCTATCATATTCAGTAATGACAATAAGTAGCAGTGACAAATGCATTATATTCAGTAACTTTATAATGCAACAGTAAATAGGCATTCATTGTACAAGAGATCACTTATACGTTTAAAACTTTTGTGAATCACACTGTAAAAGTCACCAAATTATACTAATAATCTTCTTTCAATTAAGTATCAGTTTCATCAACCAATGACCTCTCTACTTAAATCAGAGACGTTTTATTCTGCCTGCTGGAGAACATAATCAACTACAACTCATTCTGAAAAACTACTCCGACATTATTTTATCTCAATATTTTCGAGAATTTTTAATTAATAAAATAAATTTTCCAGGATTTTTAAATTGCATAGTAAAACTAACTAATAAAATCATTTAAAATATTCATAAGAGAATCAATAATTTAATACGAATATTTGGGGTAAATCGCCCCTGTAAATATTTTCAAATATGTGAAACTAATAATGATGTTTAGACTTCTGTCTGCATTCATTATCTCAATCCACAGAGAAGAAACATTGATGAATACACTGCATATAAGTCTTGAATAGTGATTTAAAATAAAATATAAAGAAAACTATAAAGACAATTTCTATTTTTTAACAAACATTTTTAAAAGTTCCATCAGACTTTTATGGCTAATTATTAAAAAGTCGTTACTTAATGAAAGTTTTGAATTTAGATACATTTTAAACAAATAAGTTCTTGAAGAAACTAAAAAATTATGCATACCATTTAATTGGAATGCAAAAGGATTAATCAATATTTTCACTTATTTTAGTTATTCAGAGCTATTATATAGATTATACTTTGATATATTTTATGCATATAGATTATATTTTGATATATTTTAGTCATTCAGATTTATATAGAATATAAATATTAACATGGTTTTAAAATAACTCTGTTTGAAAGCATCAAAACTAAAAATATAAGCAAAATCCAAGAATCCAGTACATTTTCTTCTATAAAAAAGTTATTTTTAACAATTTAAATTTTTTTAAGTTTTTAAAATGGCATAAAACTTAAAATAAGTCATTTAATCAAAATATTTGAAGTAATAAATATACAATATTTTAAAAATACTAAATGATATTTTCTTTATTATACATTCGGTAATAAATTTTGCATGATATTTTTATTACATAAAAATTTATTAAGTATCATATATTCTATTTAATACTTTCAGATTATTTAAACAAAATAATTTAAATTATAAAAAAATTTTCGCTAAAATGTAGTCAGTTTACTTAAGTTGTTAAATGTTTTTGTATTAAATTAATAAGCTCATTCTACATTAAATTCCGCTGTTTCAAAAGTGAAAACTTTACGATGACTCGTTAATATAACAACAACGATGAATTATAACAATAAAACAAATAAGCATTTTATGTAATTATTTCAGCTTAGGAAAAAAATGACAAATTTTTTTTTAAACTTTTTTGGAGAAATAAATTGTCTGAGTTGCTAGTGCATTCATAAAAAAATTACTAATTTTAAGCAATTTATAACAACAATTTTTCCCTCCCTTGAAAATGGTGAAAACTAAATAATCTTCAAATTTCAACTGCGTAGTTTCTGAAATATCATTGGACAATGAGTAAGAATTTCCGCAACTAGAGCTCTGACGTCACGTAATGTTAATTCTATGCTTTCTCTAGAATTGAGGCAACTCTGTAATATTGGCCTTAGCCGCAGTTGAAAAAAAAAATTTTTTTTTCTGATAATTGAAAAATTCCTTAAATATTATTTTCTCTTATACAAGATCTATATTTGGCTGTTTTATTTATTTATTTGTGTCGGAAACACATATAGGTTATTTATTTAGACAAAAAACCTACATTAAAACAAACACATCATTTAAACAAACTTCTTTCCATTATTTTTGTCGAGAATATAGAATTTAAACTTTAGTACAGCTAAACGTAACTTTTTGTATTTTAGATATGAATTTCCGAATTTATCAGGAAACATAAAATTATAGTTGTTATTTGTATTAGACAATATGAAATAGCTGTTATGTTTCCACTGAATATTCTGAGATGTGTTGTATTTTCCGATGTATATTCTACTATTTAAAAATATAAATAGCATAAAATTACATGAAAGCTAAACCAAAGTTACTTAAATGCAAAATTAAATTAGAAATAAATTTTTGAAAACTTTCATTCAATACTAAATAAATTTTCCTTGGAAAGCAAAATTTAATTTTTCTCAGTGATAAAACATTATCGGTACACTAACCACCAATAAATAAAACAAGATAGATATTGCACCAGAGGACAGGAAGTAAATAAAATTTCTAAGCAATATTCATTTATAAGCAAATAAAATACACTATTTGCCAGATTAAAATTTGAAATTCGTATAGAGTTTAATTAATCAAGATAATCAAGGATTCAAATATTCCTCAATCATTGATATGAGACAATACTTTAAATGCTTTTCATTGGAACGTATCGCGAATAGAATATATATAAATGAGAAACGAGTAACGAGACATAGAACTAAAAAAGAAGCTTTAATTCTACGAACATCAAAGAAACCTATCCCTCTTACCAGTGCCAAGCGTATCATCAAGAAAAAGATGAATGACTTTGTCCAATATCAGTCTGCTGAGAGAAATTCTAATAAGATCTGGTGGAATAAACTTTGAGATCTTCCCATGTGGCCAGACGTAAAGCAGTCGCTAAGTCTCCTCTGGCTACTGGACATAACTGCCTCTTAAAACATCTTCATCAATTCCATGTTCTTTTGGCCCCTTTCTGCAGACTCTGCGATCTTCGGAGGGACATGGAGGCTGACCATATGACCACATTTTCCGCTGCCCAGCATTAAAGGGTTCCTTTTTGAGAGACCGTTACTGGCGTACTAGGGATTTATTGGGTTTATAGACTTTTCTCACTACTTTGTTTTAGTTTATTTGTTTGTTGTTCTTGTTTCTTCTGCTTTGTGGTGCAGAGGTCTTTTGTAACCTTAGCCATTGGAAATAAAAAAATTAAATTACAAAAAATATTGTGAGAACTATTAATCAGGTTAACATTTGTTATTATAATGATGATAATTATTATGAATATTTACTATAAACATTTTCACATTTCTTCGCAGTGTAACTACTTTAATAAAAATGGAGAAAAGGCAATCACTTTTACGTTTTCCCAAATCTACAGCTCTACAGTTACAAATTTTTGTCCAGAGTTAAAGTGAGAACGGCTACACCCCAAATGAAATGAAATTAATGTCAGAAAATTGGATTCTAATTAATTTAAAACACAGGCTTGGTTCCAGTTTCAAATTTTTATTTATAATATTTATAATTAATTTAAGCTGTTAATAATTATTTATGATTAATTAATCCTCATTTGAACTCATTGTAAAGTTACTTATAACACTATTCAGGAACTGTTTGCTTTAAATATTAGAAGTGCTTCTTTTCTCTTTTTAAATTTATCATTCATACTTAACTGTTGTGGATACGAAAGAAAAGGGAAAGAACCTCGTTTCTTTTTTAAAGTGATAAGAGTTTCAGACCAAAGAAAGAGAATGTTACATCACTTAAATCAGTTCCCATTACGATATAAACAACTTTACAGGGAGTTCAAATCAGAATGAAATATATTTTCAAGTGCAAACGCTGTTATCAGTTAAAAAAAAACACAGCATTCATTTTAAGTTACCCGTATTGATATACGAGTTTCACTCTGTTTAGTACAATCGTTTTGAATTCAACCGTAAGCCCTATTCACGGAAAAACAGAAAAGGGATTTTATTTAAATTATGTATTTTTAATGCTTTATAAGAACTGTTATCACATCAAGGCTCTCGAGTAGCATATAATTTACTAATATTTCAAATTTTACGATAAAGCACAAATTTTATAAAAACATGCAGTAAATCATACACCAAATTGAAATTTTTAAGAATGGTGACAGTTCAAAGGTAATCCTGGGCTTACATATCCTTAGTGTAAAAAGCATATTTTACATTATAAACCTTGGTGAGAAACATTGGGTCCTTTTTTGTACTGTTCAACTCAAAATGTGAATCATTTATAGTATTTGCCATGATTATTTAATTTTTGTAGTACTGTTGCATCATTCTTTATTCTCGTGGATTCAGAAAACAGAAGTTCAATTCATCAAATCAATAAAATTGACGATTAATAAAAGTAATAAAATGAAAATTTCAGATTTATCCTGTAATAACAGATAGTTCAAAACATTTATATATTATTTTGGAACGCATTTAAGCGTTGACAATACCTTATATTTTACATAATTCGCATTATTTTCTAAATTTGATTTAACTAAATATATATGAGAAGTCATCTAAAATAATTCAGAACACATTTAGGTTTTTATTTTTAATTTTTGGAATGCTCAAAGCAGTCTCTTTCAGAATTCTTTAATTTCTGTGGGCCAATTTTTCCAAACCGTAAATAACTCAAGCCTTTGAGGAATCGATGAAAAAAAGTAATTATATAGTTGCATTGATACTATCTTCAAAATAAGAAACAACGTCCAGATAAGTTCTTTTTTTAGATTAAAAGATGTCCACAAGCTAAGTCAGATGAATAGAGAGGATGTTCTTTTACTTTTACGTGTTTTTAATCAAGAAACTCAATTGCTAATCTTGCTAAATAGAATATCCATTATCATGGTGGATTTTTCATTATTAAAAATTCACGTCTTGAAGAATTTCCAGATGGTATCTAGCATTATACCAGTTGTTCATGACTTCCTTCTATATTTCCAGATCAATAGCTTTGATAAGTGAAGAGAATTGCTAACTGTATGAAATTCAGCACAAACCATCTTAATACTGTAGCAAGAGATTAACCTTTATTTCAAAGTAATAATTATATATGTTGAACACAATCCTCTTGATTTAACAACTATAAAACAGGAGAAAATTCCGGTACACGATAATGCTTTTGCATCATCTTCATTTTTCCATCTATCTAAAATAAACTACTTGCTATTTTGATTAGTAAAAAATCATCTATTAGGATAAAATAGTTCCTATTTTCAAGACTAGTTGTTAATTTTTTCCCACCAATTCTTATTTCCATGCATCTAAAAAATTTTACATTTTTAGGTTTGTTTAATGTAGTTTTTGTAATAAGGTAAATTTGGGGTAAAATCTTTTCTTAATTGTTTAAATCTACAGCGAAAGAATCTTTCAGTTATACAAAAACATTATTTGATGTTTTTATTTTTGTCAGAAAACTCTAATTACCCACTATTATATCATAATAATATATTATCAAATAATAACAAATCATATAACCTCACATAACTATAAACTAAATGTCATTATATTCGTAAGTATACATTTCAGTGCATTAATGTAAATAATGAAGAAGTTACATTTATAATGGTAAAAAAAACTATAAATGTCTGATAATTTGAGTTAGTTAACATAATTAAAGACAAAGTCCGGCAAAAAGACCTCATGTATCATCTAAATAGAGAACTTTTTTTTTTTTTTTTTTTTTTAAATTATTATTATTGAGAGTTTGCTAGGTTGGCAACTTTGGGTGCGCTGCTCCACTTTTCCTTCTGAAGCATAATTTGGTGTGGAGTCCAACTTCTTCAGTGCACACATGCCATAGGTAAACGAGCGGTGTGAATTGTGGTGGGAATATGGAGGGAAGGGTATCTGTCGATAGCAGTCTATGTGCCATTTTCAAATGCGCAATGGCGTGGTGTGATCAGCACCATGATTTCATTGTGGAGGAGTATACTAATAATGATGGTTCTGTGATTACTACTCAGCGAGCTAAAACTTCTTGTGATTTGATCATTATCACATTGTGATTTTTTTCTTTTGGGGACACTTAAAGGCGCAAATGTACCAACATTTACCCACAACTTTGCAAACACTTAAGGAGATAATCACACATACCAATAAGTGCTACCACTGCACCGGAAACCACACGAAGAATTATGGGCAACTTTCGAGAAAGACTTCGTCAATGTGTTAACATGAAAGGCGCCATTTAACGGATATAATTTTTACAACCAAGTAATTTAAAATGGGAAAAAATATGTTGACAAACAAAAGTACTTTTTTGTATATCTGTTTCTTTATAACAGCCTTTTTTAAATGAAGGATGTTTCTTTTTCCCGGAGCCTGTATGATATAATTCAATTACCATAGAAAACAACATCTCTAATTTCGCAATAAAAAAAACTGAAAAATTACTAGAACAAAGGGAGCTATTGGTTGCACTCATAATTCTTTGTTAAAACATTGTTTTTTCCGAAGTGGGTTTTTAGCACAGTAAAAATACCTTTCTCAGTAGCTCTTCCTTTAATATTATAAATGTCCAAAAGCTTTTCAGACACTGCATTATTTGTATCGATCCCTCAAATAAAAAAAAATAATATCCATTAATTCATCATGAGACAAAGAACACTCTAAATGTCATATTTTGCCACACATCTGAGTTAATCTGGCATATTTCATTTACTGCTGCAGTCATATATTCCTTGATTCGTCAATGAATAATAATTTCTCATGTTTCGCAATTTAAAAAAAATGCCATGAGATTTTACACAGGGCTTCAAAGATTCATATCTTTTTCACTGGAACTTCCTGTAAATTAGTTGTGATGCTGAGAATGTTTAGTCTCATAATGACATCTTATATTGCATTTGCTGAGTAATGATATTTAATTGCCTTGTAATTTGGGACTCAATAATGAAATAATCATATATGTTTTTAATTATTTACTCACTATCTACGATTCATTTCTTTTCCACATCTACAAAAAATCATAGAAAAGACATGAAGTATCAAATTATAATTATGCAGGAGTCACTCCTATTTAAAAATTTCTTGAGTTATTGATACACAAAGTGTTCTAGGTGCATAGAACATATTCAAAAACATTCAAAAGTTTTAAAATCTTCATGAAAAGAGATCATGAACAGAAATAATGAATATGGCTTCCAAGGATTTTGCCAGAATTTCATTTAAAACAGCATCAACTCAGCGCTTTTTCAATACCTCCCGAACCGATTAATCTACTACTGTGCGTTATAAAAGTCTGTAGGGTAATATGATGATCTATCTAGGTCTTAGCCTTTGAGACTTAGATCTTACAGTTGGTAAAATCAGATGTCATAAAAGAACTTAGACATCATGAAAGCTAATGTAAAATTCAATACAATTCTTAAGATTAAAATAATGGATACTTTTGCGCTTGAGAACTGAACCCAGTACTTTATTCTACTATTATAATTCCTGAGATAGTATCTGAATGATTAGAAATTAGCCTTCAGTTCAAAAATTCGTGTGTTCGATTCCCATCTCCTTTGAAGATGTTTATTGTTTGGAATTCTCCTATCAAATCCGTTCCCATATGCAGAAAAAACTATAGAGGTATAACTAAATCAAAGTGAATAGTTACCACTGTAGTTTTTAGTTTTGCAGCAAGAGGGCTTGATTTCCATCTGTTATATGGTTGTTTTCAGTGGCTCAAAATTCCTTTTAAGCCGTTCCCTAGATGGTTTCAACGGTTTAAAATGAGTTTATATGATTTCCATTCATTTATATCAATTGAATCAATATCTATGAGCAAAATGTGACCATAGAATGACAAAATAACAAATTTTGATGAAATAAGTTACAGCATAAATACATAGATAACATTTTCATAAATAAAAATTTTACATAAAATTTTTAATTAAAATTTTCTTAAATATCAATTTTTATTTACGAATCTTTAAAACCTAGAAAATGGTCAGTTTTCCCTTGTATAATTATTATTGTTATTTAATTTTTAGTAAAGCCTATTTTTTTGATTTTGTACAATAAATTAGTAAAATAGTGAATCTATTTCAACTATATATTTCTGGGGATGACAAGATAGCCAATTGAGTTTTAATAGTTTCATTGGGTTATAGTGAATGCAATACTACTTATATGCAATAATTTTACTAGAACGATTATTATCTGCGTAAGTAGATGCTAAGGACTTTAAAAATAGTTCTATTATGCAATAAAAATTCTCTAATTATGTAGCTAAAAATAGTTAGATTAATTAAAATATTTAACCAATACTTTATAAACTCCATTCGTGCGTAAATATGAGTTAATATTTGAATTACTTATTCACTGTTATTTTTTAAATAACAATCATGTATGTTGTACAAAATTGTGTTATTATTTTTAATTACATTTTTAATTATATAATTAACCTGATAGTCAATTTTCGTCATGAAATTCGCTTAAAATTTTATTTCTCATACGCAGACTTTGACACTGTGAAACTTGAAGTTATTAAGAGTTAAGAAGGCTTAAGGTATTTGAACATTAGTCACGTGTTGCCTTCTGGGAGGAACTTTCTTATATGGTAGCCCAATTGATATGTCACAAGGAAAGAAACCCTGATAACTCTCAAGCAATTTCTCTAACTGGGTACATATACAAATGTAGCATCCTTCTTCGCTATTCTATAGTGCTTATGACTGATAGTGATTTCTACTATGGAGAGTGTAGGCCTATCTCTAAATTACGGTAAGGTTTTATCACCTGTTGACTGTTATACGCTATTGAAGCAATTAATGGAACTAAGTTTGTCAAGGCATTTAGAGCAACCTAGACTTTTAACACGTTCAAAAACATCTTTAGGACTAATAAAAAATTGCGACCTACAATTTAAAATGGGTTACACTACAAACATCCATACACGAAGTGGGAATCGAACTGTTCATCATTCAGCTGCCAGCTCCTAATTGAATTGGTATCACCCAATATTTATTACAAAATAATTCTGAAGTGATTGTTGATTGTCAAAAACCAAGTGAGACAATTTAGAATATATATATAAATTATACAACTATTCATACATATTATTTCAAATATTGTAATGAAAACCAATTTTTCAAATGTTAAGAAAGTTTACTATTTTTCTGTGCTCCTTAAATTGTTCAAAATCATTCGCGCGGTTGTTTTCCACAAATGAAGTTATTATTACGCAACATGTTTTCTGTCGATGAAGTTTCATTTTTTGGAGCTATTTATTTATTAGTACCGCATAAAAATCGATGAAATTCTCCTGATCGATTTTTTCCACGTGTCTTTCTATAAATGGAACGAAATCTCCGTAAGAAGGTTTCACATAATGTCTCAACCACTCCCAAGAGACATCGGATTACCGAAGGGAAAAGATGCTGTTTGGAGGCAGCAATTTTCCTTCGAAATATAATAATGCATATTTCAAAGAGAAACTTTTGTCAAAGCAAGATAACAGCCTTAGATAAACAATTGAAGAAACACAAAAATAACAAACCCCAGAACAATTTTATACCTATTCTTCGAGTCAACTAATAAGCATGATTTTGTGTATTTCAATTCAAAAGCTTGTGGGCTCGATTCTTATTTCAAATGAAAATGCTTGTAGCTATTGGGAATCCACTTTAACATGCAGGTCTTGGTTTAATTTTCCCTCACGTGAACAAAAACATTTTCTTTTACCGCATTCTACAATTGGTCAATTTGTTTGATCAGTAACTAGATTTCGACAACCGATGAGGTGATGACAACAACGGGCTTATAACCTTTATTTGTTTGTAGGGTAGCAGGCTCTATATCTGACTCTGCCAAAGCTTTCTTGATCAGACAAATTTTTGCTTTATTTATAAGTTACGTAAGGTTCGATGTATATCAATTGTTGTGGTGCTAGCTCGAGTGACAATATTGTCACCTTACTGACTTTCAAAATAATATTTCGTCTTATTGCTTTGATTGGCAGAAATAGAATACTAAGACATGTATCAAAATTAAAATAATTATGTATAATTGTTGATTTTAAGGGTAAGAGTATTTTAAAAGTTCGTGTTTCGCCTTTATATTTCCACCAAACGAAGTACATAACCATCTACTTAGTGATTGAAACTAAGAACAAATGATGATTTTAAAATATGGTACAATATTTTGATGTTAAGATATTTACATATTATGTACTAGAGGAGGTAGAACTGAAAAAATGATTTTTCTATATTGCAGAAAAAGCTTTGTTCTCGAAACTAGGTAGTAGTGAATTCAGTACTAGAACCGGCCAAAGACCATTATGTTGAGAAGTTCTATGTACATTAGAAAAATTTTCGTTGGATTCCTTCCGCTTATATGGTAGAAGAGTAGGGTACTAGCTCATGCGCAAATCTCATTACTTGACCATAAAAAGTTTTTAAATAAAAACATGCAAACAAAATTAGAAAGTGAGTCTTATTAAACACCTTATAAAAAAGAAAGTGAGCCTTATGAAATAACTGAAAAAAGACATTCAAATAATCATAAAGTGATAATTTAGAGAGTTATTTGTATGTATTTTTTATTATTATACTAATACTTGATAAGCAGGTTGCATAAAAGTGTATGTAAATAACTGAAAAACGAGGAATGTGTTAAGGAGAGTGTAAAAAAGGCTATTCCAATAACTAAAAAAATGAATCACTAAGCACTTGAAGAAAATATATGCGAATAACTAGAAAATGAGGCTCATTACTCTTGTAAAATTTAATTGCAAATAATTAGAAAGCTAGATATTTAGCTACTTGCAAAAATGGGTATATGGATAACAGAGTAAAAAAAAAACATGTTAAGTTGTGTGAGAAAAAGGTCATGCAAATAGCTGGATATTAGGTGCGTATTAAGCCGTTTTAAGAATGGATAACTGGAAAGAGTGGCATATCAAATATCTTATAAAAAAAAGACGTGAAAATAACTAAAAAACGATGCATGCTAGGCAGTTAAATGAGGCATATTAAAAAACTTGAGAGAAATGATGCAAATATTTAGAAACCCAGATACATCATGGCTGCTGGTTAAAATCATCCCATTAGCTGGAAAGTGAGTCATGTTAAGCACTTTGTAAATAAGGATATGTAAATAACTAAAATGCGAAGTATGTTTAAGTAGCTTGTGTAAACAGATATACAAATGTATAGAAATGGCAAACAATTAGAAAGCGAGGTATATTAAAAAGATTATAAATGAAAATATATAAATATCTGGAAAGCGATGTATATTAAGCAGCAAGAAAAAAGATATGCAAATAAGTGGTAAGTGGGCCGTATTAAGCAGTTTGAAAAAAATCCTATGCAAATAACTGAAAAGAGAGTCCTGACAAACTGCTTAAAACAAGGCAATGCAGAAAGGACATCATAGGTTTGTCTTTTCACTTTTTCTTACCTCTACAGCTTCATGATCAGAATTCTGACTTCCACTTCTAAAGTTAATGATTCGACTCACATCTATAAGGTAAATCATGTAATGGTTTAAAAGCCACTTAAAATCCCAAATATTCCTATCCAATTCATCGTGTACAAAAAGTTACCGCAGATTGACAAATCAAATCCCGCCAAGTGACCTATTGAAAATGTGTTTTTACCCTTATGTAGTTTATATTATATTGAATTAATTATATTAAGCATATACTGAATTTTTTATTAATGGTACAATTGTTTCATCTTAACATTCTCTATTTCTACAAAGTTTTACTGTAAAAGAATATACTAGTTTCCCCTTTAAAAATTCGTAGGTTAGACACTCACTTTAGCTGTTATTAGTTGCAGTGATTTAAAATCGACATTAAGTCATAGACCTTGTCTTGTCTGAGTACATTGCTATTTAGGAGCTAAGGCACCTCTGCACTAGTTATTTAACATTTTATAACTACTCCCAATTCAGACAAGTTCCATCCTGACATTTCCTGCACCTGACACAGATTGAGTACAGCTCCTTGTCAAGTCTGAAGAGTTAATCTCTCTCTCGTTCAGATGACACTAGTTGGCAGCACTACAGGATCTCTCATGTCACTTGTCATATCTAAAGGGTTCATTTTTCCTCCTTGTTCAGATGACACTAAGTGGCAGCACTACAAACCGGAGGTGGATCTTCTATTTTCGAAGCAGAGACCAAGTAGAAGTCTTTAGACCTTGGTGAACCACTCCAAGAGGTATTGATTTAGACTGAAACTTGGAGAGCTTTGCAGCCTCGACATATTTAACGTGATTTAATCGCCATTAGTGAACACGATGGACATTATAGACGGTCCCAGGATCGAACTCACTTCCTTTGGGTCACGAGAATGATGCTCTCCCCCAATTGAGCTACCACGATCCAAAGCGTAGATCTCGATCTTGTTTACAGACTGTAATCTCAAAGTGTCAAACCAAACAATAATTCCTCTTCAAATGAATTAATTGTGATAGATCTTTGATTTGATTCAAACTTTTTGTGGGAGTGAAGTTGTTTGGAAAACACAAACTTTAAACAATAGCTGCCATCGAATTACTGTGCACTAGTAAGAAGTAGCATAAATTGATGAACAAAACCAAACTGGAGGCAACTTGACCTTAATGTGCATTCCTGATAATTTTATACGGGCCAATAAAAATAAATAATATTAAGAAATATTTTTAATTAAAATATATAAAAATCTATTACATTAAAAAATATTAATAAAAAATACAAAAGTGCATATTTTTATTTTATTATAATTAAGTGTTTAGAAAACAAACAATTAATTTGTGAATGTTGAATTTTTTCTTGCGTAAATTGTGTGTGTATGTTTATTCTCAACAAACAAACAAAAAACGCATTATATATAAAGCAAATAAGATTTGATAAAATTTAATATGTAAAATAAATATAATATAAATTTTTCTAAATTAATTAACATAATCATAATATGAAATGAATAACAGGCACATAAGCTAGAGTTATTTACCCAGGACTTTTCATTGGAAAATTTATTTCGTATTAAAATTTTATTCTTTTCTAAGTAGGTAGGCAGGTTAGGGTGGACACTTATGGAGTTATGCTAAGATGCTTGTTATTCTTTTCTAGGAGAATGAGAAATCTAAATAAGCCTTCTTGTTGCTAGTTACGGAAATTTAAAAATAGATTACTTGTAAGACTTCCGTCAGAGAATAATCCTTCTTTTCGCCTAGACATGTTAATCCTTAGCAATTGACAATTTCTTTAG
>JAPDSC010125752.1:0-10325 GCA_026290005.1 Latrodectus geometricus
TATATATATATATATATATATATATATATATATATATATATATATATTTTCTTAAAAAAAAGCAAGAATTCTGTTGTATATTTCATTTTAATGAAATAAGCATACTTCGTTTCAAATTGAAAGTGTTGTACCTATTAACTGTGTGTGGTTGCAGCAGCTGTCTGTAACCAACCAAGTTGATTACTATAACAATTCATCAATGATTAATAACTATTCAGACATTTCTTGTTAAGACTATTGTCAATAGTTTCAATATTTTTAAAACATTAAAAAATAAAAAAAAAAAACAAACTTTTATTTGAACTTTATCAAATTATTATTGAGTGATTATTAACCTCCAATAATAATTTGTTTAACATAAGATCACTTGTTTGATATAATGAATAATTTCAGTTTCCTTGCTCAAGGAAAATGTCATAAACAGTTTATTTAATAATTGCAACCTAAAAAACTTCTTTTTATTAGGAAGAATTGAAATCTAATGAAGGAAACTGGAATAATTGTATGTAATCTATGACGTATTTTATTTAAAAAATAGCTATATTCAATCAAAATTATTCCTCTAATTTAAATAAATTGTGAATTCTGAATCAAATATATTCTATTTCAATTTTGTTTTTATTTAAAGTTAAGTATTTGGTTATTAATTATAATCTAGAATGTAAATAATTATAAAAGTATACCTAGATACATATTTCAATAAAGTCAGAAAATATGTAGTATTGTAAATTATATTTCTGAAATTATCCACATTACAATTACTGTGATTATTATAGTATGACAGATCTTATTGTAAGATATTCAAACATGTGCTGAAAGTTGACTCCAAAAAAATTGTTTTTATTGATTATGGTTGTATTTATTTGTAAGTGTGAGAAGAATCATACAAAGCACTTGGTTTTACTGATGTGCATGCAGAAGCGAAATATTAATTTCCCCTTATTGTTTAATAACTGGTATTAAATTCAAGACCTTCCTCTTTCGAAAGCATGGTTCAGTCACTTTCCTCATTGAACAGAAACAAAATTAAGTTCTTTATTTATTGATAACGTTTTTACATTCTTTTTATATTTGTGCTCCTTGTACTTGTTTAATTACATGGATTGAGATTCAGCTCTTTATATATCATTAAATAGTTATTTTTTGGAGAAACAAATTATATTTGTGTAAAACATAAATTTCATAATTACAAACCTATTACTTTTTGTATGCATAAATGTAATATCAGTGCATGACTCTATTAGACATCCTTTATATTTCAGTTGTAATTCATGATAGTCAATTCTTAATGAAAACCATCTCAAAAACTATAATTTAAACCCTTATCTTTGATTTTAATGCTTTATTTAATATTATGCTCTTTTTTTTTTTTTTTTTTTTTTTTTTTTTTTTACTTCACAACATTTCATAATTTAAAAATAATTTTCTGTGATATTTTTATTCCCTCTATTTTTAAATGTTAAATTCAAAATGATGTGTTTTATAAATTTTAAAGAAAATACATCTTTCTTTTTTCTAATAAATTAGTGTGTGTTTTATAATTCTTAATTTAAATTAATGATTCTTTAAAGTTATAATTTTGAATTAAAATTAATATTTGATATGTATGTGGTTTATGTGCCTCAGAAAATGAAATTCTGTTTAATATAAGAATTGTTTTTATAATTCAACTGACTTTTCTTTCTTTTGATAGAAGCTATGCTGGGATTCCAAGTTTTCAACAGTGATAAATTAAAAAATGGTAGAAGATTTGGACTGAAACAATTTAATTGTTCATGGTGTAGTTATAAAACTTTAATAAAACAAAATATCAAGAGACATATGCTTATACACACAGGGGAAAGGCCATATAAATGTTTATTTTGTTGCAATGCATTTCGTTTAAAACATCATTTAAAGGCACATATGCGTCTCCATTCAACATGAATGAACATCTATCTTATATTAAATTTAAAAATAGATGCAATAATTGTGTGTGTTTCTATTTATTAAGATTTTATTTCAAAAGATTAAGTTTTATATATAGATTAAAATACTGAAACATCTAAGATGTGTATATTACTAGCTTAAATAATGCAATTCTTCAGTTTATATTTGCAATTAATTTTTAATTCCACATTAGAGAAAAAGGTTTCTTATTCATAGAATAAATTTTAATGCAACAGATTTAATTTAAATATGTTGATTGCATGTAATAATGTGAATAAATATGAAATTTTAGATTTATTAATTTTAGAAAAAAGGAATAATGCTGTAAAAATCTAATAATGCTTAAAGTGAATTTAAATTGATTACCAATACATTTAACTATTGTTGAAGTTATGATATTTTTGTAGAATTATTAAAACTGTAGAAAATAATTTCTACAAATGATACATTCCAAATTTTTAAGTTTTTTTAGTGTGATGGAAAAAGAAAAAAGTATATAATTAAACAATTTTAACTATGAATTAGTACTCTTTCAAAATCTAAAAATAAAGGAATTTCATTTATTGTTTATTAAATCTAAATTTTTGTGTTAATATAAAAAGTGTAACCTTTTGTGTTTAAAGTTAGACGTTTCAGTTAAAAAATTATTTAGCCTTAAGTTGTCTTTTTATAATGAGTAAGTGTGTTAATTTTATAATGAGTAAGTGTGTTAATTTTATAATGAGTAAGTGTGATAGAAAAACTAGTTGTTTTTTTATAATATTCTCAGAAAAAGAAATTTGTTCTAAATTTTAAAATTCTCTTAAATATACATGCTAACTTTGGTATTCTCATTTTCAAAATTTGCTTCAAGTTAATATGCTTAAAATATTTTTTATTGATTATTTAATTTTGTTATCTTAATGCTCTCCATAAATGAAAATAGCTAATTTGAAAATTTTTTAACTGTACTTATAACTATTTTGTTAACTGTTTTTATATTTTGTAGCTACTTTATATTGGAATGCTCTTATAATCATAATTGCTTTTAAATGTAATACTTATATTATTGATTTCACTCTTTTTCTTAGGAAATTTCCTCTTTTTCAGAAAAACTGATCTAAAAAAATATAATTCTATTAATTTAAAATATATGTATATCTGCTCTAAAATAATTTTAGCATTTAGAGGGGATTTTTTATTGTATGCAAGAAAAATGTAAATTTCTTTAAAATTTCTTATACTTATCAACAGTTTTTTATTAAACTTTTTTAACTTGTTAATTAAACTTTTCTTAACCAAAATATGAAAATATTAAATACATAAAAATATTGCTTAATACTAATTTTTAAAAATTTAAAATAATATGTGTCAAGAATTTGTTATTCACAATATTTTGTATACAAATTGATAATCCTGTATTAAGCTTTTTTAAACTTGTTAATTTCTATTTCCTTACCTAAACTATTACTTAAATACATGTGCTATTATTAACTTACTATTTTAACTTACACTAATTTTTAAAATTAAAAAAAAATGTAGTAATTTTTAAAAATGTAATTTACTTTGTGTCAATAATTTATGTTGCTTAATATTTAACAAAAGAACACTTAAAAAATTTATAAAATTCAGAAATAGAAATATTTTTTAAGAATTCTATTTTAAGTATTCAATAATGTAAAATATTTTAAAGAGAGATAAGTTCTAAATTTTTAATCAATGTTAAAATCCTTAGTTGATATTTTATTTGGAATTATTTATTTTGCATATTAATTGGTGCAAGTATATTTAAAACTTGCACCTATAATTTACTTTTTCATTCTAATTTTCTATTTTATATTAGAAATTCTAGTAAGGCTTTGTTTTAGAACTGAAACAGTTATGCTTAAAATTTACTTCTTGAATTTAATGGAAAACATAGCTTTGTAGGAAATAAATGAGTAAAAATATTAAAGGCTACAAAAATATTAATTGCTCGTACTTTTTTTTTTTTTATAAAAAGTATCCATGTAGGAGAACTATATCCAAGTTAAAAATGCTAATTTTTTTTACATAAATTGTATTTAAAAAGAAGTATTTTAATGATTTATAGAGTAATATTTTCTGACTTGTCAAAATTTTTAGCATTCCAAATCTGAAATCAACTTTCTATTTTAAAACATATTTGTAACCATTTGAAAAATACTCAGATATATGTCAGTTTTTATTTAATAACTACATTTAAATGTGACTAAGAATTTAAAAGTTTCAAATGTTTTTACTAAAATTTAAGTAAATAGGGATAGTTTATATACTAAAATTATATTCAGTGTTTTTATGAATAACAATTAAATCTTAAAATTGCATTTTAGGCAAAATGATGGAATTTTTATATATTTTTTTATTAAAAATTTTTTGACACATTTAGATGATATATTTAGTATTTACAATTAATATTATTTTATATATATATATATATATATATATATATTTTATTTATATATATATATATATATATATATATATTGAAAAATCACTTATTTTCTTTTTGTAGTACAATAGTAACTGATAAAAATAGTAATCTCTGCCTTTAAGTTTTCTAAAAAGCATTTATTTAAAGAACTATTTTAATGTATGTGAAAAAACACATAAATTGTTTTTTTATTTATAATTTTGTAATCGAATTAATTTTTTTCATTTCTTGTTTTATAAAATTGTTAAAAAAAAAATTATCTTTCTGTTTTTTTTGGCATAAATCTTTATAATCCACGAGATTTATGTATATTTCTGACATTTAGTTAATTTATTTATGATAGCATAATATTTAAAAATTATTGCTTCCTAACTCATGTAGTCTATAAAACAGTTTTCACTCATTTTTCATGGAAATATTGTATTTTCTATTGATAGAATTGAATTAATAGTTGTCCAATTATATGCTCATCTTTTTATAAATTTTATCATTTTGTTTTATGGCATTTTTCGATATCAAATTAACATTTTTAATTTATACATCTGTAATTATTATGCAATTTCTCAATATTGGAAATAATCTGATATATTTTAATGTATTTGCATTCTTTAACAAACAATTATTTCTAGTATAAATATAAAGCATTTTTATATTTAATTTGATTCTAGATCTGTGCAGATTCTAATTTTGCAAGTTGATTTATGTATGTAAAATATCTCAATTGGAAACATTCTGTGCTTGATTACACACCATATCTTATGCAATAACTGATAATTTTGCCACATTTCTTTTATATATCAAATTATCTTGCTATAGATATACAATACATTAATCTGTGCTTAATAATTTTTTTATGTAAATTATATATTAAAAGTGCATGTGAAGTTATAATCACACAATAAAAAAATTTAATTTTTGAATGTGATGGAAATAATTATATCGAGAATATCTTTAAAAAATTATAAAAAGCAATTATTTTAAAATATACTGTAGCAAAAAACTTGTTTCTTTGGTTTTGAATATCAAGTTAATCAGTGCAATTGTACGACTATTTTGATTTTGTATGGATTTCATTATTGTTTCATGTTTATTATCATTTATTGTGTTATTATAGAATATAAAAATGTATATTCAAACATGTGAGATAAATGTATTCTTTTTAGATGCCTGATGTTTAATTTTGTGTTTTTCACATTTTTATATTTGCAGTATTGTGAAATCAAGCAAAAGCAAAAATTTTTATTAGATATTATTTATTTAACATGTCACTAATATTTAATAGGAGAGTAACAAATAAAGGTGATTAAAAATTGTTTTTATAGTACCGTAGAATTAAGTATTGAAAGTATTTTTAAAAGAAACAATTAAAAATAGATTTGAAAATCATACTTTAATTTACAATAAAAGTGTACTGTATATAATTTTAATTTTGTTATTCTTTAACAAGTTTGATCCATGCATCATTAAAGTTTCAATCATTGTGTGTTTTCTCTTTCTTTATTAATTATGCTCTCTTCTATTTTTATTAATTAAACATTGTAGTTTTCATTTTAGAGTGTTTTGAAATTGAAGATGATAAATTAAAACAAAAATGAAACAACTTAATTAAAAAATTAAGTATTTCATTTTTGTAATTATATAGCTAGCTTAATTTTAAAAAAATTATCCCACTTGTACAATCAGCACTTTTTTTATTTATATTTTCTATTGCAAGTATTATTTAATAAGTTCTTCCAAATTATTTCTTTAACATTACTGCAGAGAAAAAAGGATATTTATTGTAATCTCACCAAAAATTTGGAAAAGCTCCTCTTTACAAAGATATGAAAGTATTGTCTACAAAGTGATGTTTTATATGCGTTTTTACCTGAATATTATTAATTTCAATTTAACTCTTATCTAATTGATAGAACCCACTTGACTAAGTACAGTCAGGCACAACAACAACCTTAGTAGAAAATTTTCGTGTTTTCTTTGACTCTTTTTTTTCAAGTTGGAGTTATTGGTTTTGTTAATTTCTTTTTCTATTTTAAATGCATGCAGGATTTAAACAAGAGATTGACTTTTTGGTATTTCAAGCAGAGTGGACAATACCTTTAAATATTATATTTTTATATAGTAAAAAATATTTTATTTATATTAACTATTTAGTTTGAAAAATACATGACTGTAATTAAATATTTAGTTCTAACTTGCTAAATTACTAAAAAGGACAAAAATAAGGGAATTAAAGTTGGAATTAACATAAACAAAATCTTCCACAAAAATTTAATATTCATTATAGTATTAAATAATTTTTTAAAATAAATTTTACTTTAAATTTCAAATTTATATTAATTTAACCCTATAGTATTATGTATATTTTAAAAATAAAATTAAATTTTTAAATTAATGCTATTAGTGAATTTTTTTTTCAATATTTAATAGTATTTGCTAATATTTTTAACTTTCATGTTTTTACATATTGAAATGGAACTATAAAAATTCTATTTTTATGTAATCAAATTTTTTGTGTTATAAATTACAGAGTTGTTAAATAAAACTTAAATTCTGTATAGTATAAAATTTTTAGTAGTTTTAGAAATTTGCTCTTGTTTTGTAACAATGATTGTTTAACTTATTTGAGTCAAATATCTGTTTTTTGTTACTCTTCATATTAATACCTATATCTCACATAAGCAATTATACTTCCTCAACTGAAATCTTTATTTAGCTTAATGGAGCTCAACTGAAATCTTTATTTAGCTGAGTAGAAAAGCAGTGAAAGTGATTAGATTTGTGGATAATTCTAATTTCTGGGAATAACCGAAGTGCATATTTTTAGAATTTTGAAGATCTAATGTGAATGTGAGAGATAATGGCTGGACTGTTTGCTATTGTTCACAAGAAAATTCTCAATAAAGTTATCAATGATTAACTTTCCTCCAGCAACCATGAACTTTTAGCAAGACTTTGTTCCCATATTATACTATTAATCATCATTTCCATTTATTTGTTCTTTTTACAGAACCAGCACTGTTTAATAGTCTGACATTATTTTAAAAATATTTGCAAATGAAAGTTTACAAAGAATTTCTTAGCAAACCCTTAAGGATTTGATTATAACTCAGAAACTCGTTTAAGAACTGAGTCTTTGAAATTCAGATTTGGTTAAATTGTACAATATCTTGAAAAATCTTTAAAGTTTACTGTTATATTTAACAGTTTCATTAGTTCAAACAATCTCTCATTAGATTGTTTTAGTTACAAGATAAAGTATGTTTTAGTAGAATTTCAAGATTGCTTTTGTTAATGTTGACTTACGTGATTTACTAATATGACAAATTTATAATTTTCTGGAAGTGTAATATCCATATTTACATTTTATGATGGCATAAGATTATACATTAAGGTGTATACCTTAAAGCATAATTTTTTTTTTTTTTTTTTTTGTCTAACTTGGATTTATATATTTAAAATGATAAAATTTGCTATTATCAAGTGCTCAGTCAAACTTTTTGAAAAGGCAAAGAATCAACTCTGTGGCACTAAACTCTCCCAACAAATTAAATAATAAAAATGAATCTATTTAAAACAACATTTTTATAAAAGATTTTTTTCTGTGTAGTTACTTTTATTTAAATTTGAATGTTTTTCAAATTGTCTATTCTTTGGGAACTACTATAAGCATGTGATTTAATTTTGATCAGTAAATTTAATTTTATGATGAAAAAATTTAACTAAATATTCCTGCCAATCATAATTTAGTTTTACAGTGAAATGCTTCCTTTAAGCATAATCTTTTAACTATTTCGAAAGTATGAATAATTGAATAATGGAAGTATTGCAGATTCTATAAAATTTAATTCAACTAAAGATTTTAATTCCTAGTTTAATAAAATAATATTAATTTATTATAAATAATTAAACTAAGTAAAAAATAAACTAAGAATTTTATACTTTATAGATTCTGCATAATTTTAGCATGAAAAAGTTTTTCTTCAAGTATTTTCCATAGTTGTGTTTTATTTTTTGTGTGGTGTGTTTGATGTAAAACTTGAATACATTTAACTATACAGTGTAATCTTATATCAACAAGATAGTTAAAATGTGTTTAATAAAAAAATGTATTCTTTTTAACTAAACTATACTTTAGTTTGTATAAGTTACTTCATATTAGTTATGCATCTGACCAAATTAGATTTTATAAAATTCATGTTTAGACTGATTGAATTTACTATTAAAACTGTTTTGAAATTATAATGGGATTCTTAAACAGGAATATCAAAATTTCATTTAATATTTGAATAATTATTTTATTTTTCTTCTAAGTAAAAGATATATATAACTTATGCTACATTCTTTTCCATACAAATATTTTCAATAACACTTTTTATATAAATCATCATTTATGCACAATGATTTTCTTTTGCAAATGATTGAAAACTAATGTTTTAAGAACCATATTTGCTTCTCCAAAAACACTTTTTTTTTAAATATATGTATATTCTTTTTTAGGTTTTTCAAAATGTATTTAAAAAAAGTCTTGCATATATATATATATATATATATATATATATATATATATATATATTGATAAAAACTGTGATAGTCTTATAATTATTGTAATTTAATAGATTTCAGTATTTTTAAACATATTTTCTTTTTTGATTAGGTTCTGAAGTTTTGTAATAAATCTATATGATACGTTATTTATGAGCGATATATAATTTATAAAGTGTAAAGATATTAAAAAATTGTATTTTATGATGGATTCTTAGTGTTAATAATTATATTCAATATTAATGTTTCATTAAAACAATTTTTATGCTTTCTTTAATTTAATAACCATACTTTGTTATGGTATAAACTTATGATAAAATTGTGTAATACAGTTAGTTACATAAAATGCTTACGAAAAAAAAAATTCTTTCAATATAAATGTTCATGCAATTTGCCTTTAAGATGGTAATATTTACCTTTTTATAACTTTCACTGCATTTACAATCAACATAGTATATTACAAATATGGCACATTTATCTGCTTTGTATTAATTACATGAAAAATATTTTTATGAAATCTGTGCATTTAATTTTAGTGCTTATTTCATTGAAATGTCAGGTATTAAGTAAATTTTTAAGTTTCATTTTAACAATCATTATTAGTATTACAATTACTTTCTAAAAGTTATCTTGAACATGATAACTTTTAAAAAGTAATTATTTTTTTGACTAACATTTTGTAACCCTATTTTTTATTTTTCAGTTGATACTATGGAAATTATTGATACAGATTCTTTATTTCAACGTGTGTTTGATCCTCTTAGACGTACAATTTGCATATGTAATTTTTGTTCATATTGCTCACATAGTGCCTCTACTATGAGAAAACATATCAGGATACACACTGGTGAACGTCCTTATGAATGTACTGTTTGTGGAAATAGGTATAGATTGGCACATCATTTGAAAAGACATATGGTGATACATAAATAATATTAATAATGATGTAATTGTTTGTTATTTTAAAACTTTTTGTGTAACAAAATATGAAATAAAGATTTGCTTAGCTGTAATTATTTATCCCTTTTTAAACTAGTAATTTATAAGATTTTAATTTTTCTAATTTCTCTGAGGATTGCTAAATCACTTTGCTTAGTTATTTCTTAATTTTTTTATTTGATTTTATAAAATTATTTGTAAAATACATTTTAATCTATTGTGATAAACAAGATGTGCTAGATTTTTTTGTAATTATATTTTTTATGCTATTTTGAAAATATTACTTTAATATTCCCTTGAAATGCTTTGCTGAAGTTTTAATTTTAATTCTTAAAATCATGCCTATATGAAAATAAAATTATTCTGTAAATCAAATATACACAAATTCACTAATTCTAAAAAAAGATGCTCAAGGCTTAGAAATTTCATCTTATCGTATCTGTTTTTTTTTTTTTTTTTTTTTTTTTTTTTTTTTTTTTTTTTT
>JAPDSC010125763.1:0-12609 GCA_026290005.1 Latrodectus geometricus
TCACCATACTTCTAGAAACTCCTAAGTTTGAATGCTACGGACCTACTTTCACCAGCTAGACCATCATCTACAATCTGAAAAGTTCTACATTTTACGTTTTTAATGCAAAAATACTTACAGAACGTCAATACAACAGCACCACATACTATCAGAACATATATATTTCTATTTATTTAAAATAAAAACTGGTAGCTATTATTCACTTTTAATGCTTGCAAAGGGTATTACTATGTTACTTTCACAAATGTTTCACAGATATATATATACACAGCCGGCCAATGGCTGAGTGGTTAGTGTTCCTGACTCCTGATCATTTGGTTACGGGCTCGAATCCCGGTTTGGGCATGGACTTTTCCTTCCTCTTCCTAAATGCATCTTCTGGGATGATGAATGAATATGGCTCGGTTATAAAGGGGTATGTGGTGGTGTGACGTGGGCAATGCTACCCGTCTCCGTGATTTGGTTCACAAGTGCCCACCAGGTAACGCTAAATGAATAGCAGTTTCCGGTTTTGTTGTGTATAGCGGGTCAATCACCTAGTGTCCCACCGTTAGAATGAATATACATAAATTGGTAACTATTATTTTTATTGCTTACAAATACCATTAAAAATGCCACTTTAATACTTTAATTCATAGATGATTTCATCAGTTTGATAATCCCCTATATATATAAGTGTCTATCAATATATATATATTATCGATGGTTGCTGTTAGACAATATAATTTTTTGAAATAATTTGTATGCAATCAAAATTACAAATCTCTCAAACAGAATTAAAAAAAAATTAAGAGCATTAAAATAAGACTGGAAAAATAAAAGACAATTATTTCAATATCATTCAATGCAAATCTAAATTACTTGTTTACATACAAGTTAGTGTGTGTTAGAAGCTTTTTCCTACTTTGAAACCTGATGAAAAATAATATCTTTTGTTTAATCTCTATTATTTTAATAATTTTCAGTTTATATTTCGGAAATTTATAAGATATCTTTATCATAGCTTCATTCATACGTAATGAAATGAACAACTAAGTTACGCTAGGTTTTATAATAACTCTCTTGCAAGGAAAATAGCACGTAATAGTATTATAAAATAGCTTATATACTAAATAGAAAACATAGCATAAGTACTCACATGTCTCATATGCAGCTACTTCACTCATAATTTCCAACAAAAGACACGTGATTAAAAGAATTCTGCTTAGAAAAATCATCTTGAAAGTTTGAAACCGCTGTCACGAGACCGAAGAGTAAAAAGAACATATCCCGTTTCAGGCTCACGCTGTTTCTCCTTTATTTGTAGGTGTTTTGCGATATCCCGACTGGCGTTCATCTAGTTTTATCGCTTGCGTTACACAACTCTCAGATCGCTGAAACTGATAACGAACTATTGTAGTTAATTGGTTCTATTTTTCATGCTGATTACTTCAGATGCGTCACTCAATGGTAGAAGAAGAGGAAAACAGTGGTTCTCTCTGTTTTAAGAGAAATAAGTGCTTTTTCTCGTAATTGTTACTGGGGGGGATGAGAGAATTACATTGAATGGTGATAAAATATGATACACACTACATAATGGCAAGCATGATAGTATAAGGTTGATAAAGGGATTTTTAGTTCCATCAAATACCGTTTTCAAAGAAGACTTCATCGATAGAAAGCCAAATTAAAATATTGCAAAAAAAAAAAAAAAAAAAAAAAAAAAAAAAGACTAAAATCTTTCTTAAGTACACATCAAGATAGATGTACATGTAGAAACGAGACTACTTGCTTCCTTTGTAGAACATGGGATAAAAAAAATCCCATAGAAAACTTTTGTATCATTGGCACTGCAAGTCCAAAATGAATATCAGTTTGGGTTAGACCAGTGTTTCTCAACCTTTCAGTATTCACGGCCCAATTTTCAATCATAATTTTCATCGCCCCCCCTCCCCACCACATACAATAAAATATATACAATAATAATGTATTTTGAGTAATTTGACGCTAAACCTACACTACAACCTAAATTTTAAACTTTACAAATTACCAAGAATACCGAAATTTATTGACATTTTGCAACACCGATCCTCAGCATTAAAAAAACGAGAATCCTATGCTTTTTTATTGCTCTTGCGTCCCGCCATGTCGGGCATTCTCACGGTTTCGCGAGAAGTTTCGATTTGTCTGGAATTTGTCTGGTCAGCAAAAAATTAAGCTAGGAGCGTGCACAGATGTGAACAAATGTTTTCTCATAGGGAGAAGGAGAAAGTTCTATGACGCCAATTTCAGTTCCAGACAATCTCACTCGAGTCGATCCTTCTATCACTATTGAATCTATTCTGAATGTGTATATTATATATATTTTCGTGTAATTGCAATTCACCGTATTAAATATTCACGGCAGCAGACTTATGCAGAATCATGGATAAATTTTTAAGCGGGCGTAAGCGAGCATTAAACGATAGACAAGCATCAACAAGTACATAGATGAGCGTGGTTCCGAAAATAAAATCAAGAAGATATTCTCAAGAATACTTATATTTTGGGTTCACTAGTACTGATGTAAATGAAGAAGAAAGGTATCTGTGTATCATTTGCTCAAAAATGTTGGCGGCAGACAGCATGAAACCTAATAAACTTAAACGACATTTGGAAACGCTTCATAGTGAGTACTTAAACAAACCCAGAGAATTCTTCGAATTAAAATTAAAATCATATGAAAAGCAAAAATCATTGTTTAAAAAAACTTTGTCTGTGAATGAAAAAGCTTTAATTGCCTCTTACAAAGTTTCATATAAAATAGCCAGATGTAAAATCCTCACACCATTGGTGAAGAGCTTATTTTGCCAGCCGCGATTGATATTGTAGAAATTATGTTTGGAGATAATTTTGCAAAACAAATGCAGTCTATACCTCTTTCAAATGATACTGTTGCCCGTCGAATTGCTGATATAGCTGAAGATGTAGAGTGTCAGCTTTTGTCGAAGTTGAGTTACAAATTGTTTTCAATACGACTCGATGAGGCAACAGATAGTAATAAAGATGCTCATTTCATTGCCTATGTTAGATTTTTTGATGATTTGTCAGTAGTAGAAGAATTACTTTTCTGCAAACCAATTGAACTCAAAGCAACAGCACTCGCTTTATTTGCTATCTTAAATGATTTTATGAACGAGGCAAACATAGAATGGAAAAATTGCGTCGGAATATGCACGGATGGTGCTCGTTCTATGTCAGTAAGATTCCAAAGTATCAGGGCCGGCGCTAGCAGCTTCGCTGCCCCGGGCAAAGAGGTAAAATGCCGCCCCTTTATAACAAAAATTAAAAGAGATAAATTAAACCCATTCCACAATTAATGGTAAAATAAAACGAGTAAAAGAATTGCAATCATCAGCTATGTTGAAGTTTTGATTAGCAAAATAATACTAGTTTATTTATTTATTTATGTTTTTGGCACTAAATTAAAATTAGGATTGCGCAGAAAAAAAGGAAAGAGTCATTTCTGGTGCATAATTATAAAATACAGAACAGATATTTAAAAAAATTAAAACAAATTATAAAACCACTAAATATTAAAACTTTATTACATATTAAAAATACATTTAATCCGAGAGTTGAAATTAAAATTGTTTTTTTCTCACTTTTAATTCGGAAAATTGTTTTATAATTTCTGTAACATTAATTTTTTCAGCCAGGTCATGTTCGACGGCTATTGTTGTAAAGCCGTTTAGTCAATCCTCGGTAGTTGTGGAGCGTAAAAAATTTTTAATTAATTTTAATTTGGAGAAACTCTTTTCTCCACTTCCCACACTTATTGGGAGAGTCAGCAATATTCTTAAAACTATACCAAGATTGAGAGCAAAATCCAGGTTCGATATGAATTTTAAAATCTCAACTGGACTTTCTTTTTTGTTTAGCAAAGCCAAAACAGCTACTATCTCGTCTGCCAAGTCAAGCGCGTTTATATCGGATGAATTCCCATCAGTCAACACTGTTTCTAAATCTTTACAATACTTTATATGTCGTTTTGAGGAATATCTTTTAAATCAGAAATATTGTATAAAAATTGGAAATAGTTGCTGTGGGTACTGATCAAATCAAACCTGGATTCGAGTGCATTGATGGCTTTATCTAATGTAAATAAATAAAATTCTGCCTTATATTTCAAAGCAGGATCTTCTATTGGATCATCTTTTGCCTCATAGTCGAAATTAACATTCCTTCTTCGAACTCTATGACGTGGCTTGGTGAGCTCAAAATTAGCTGGTATGTCAATTTCGTCTGCGAGTTCTCGAGCATCGCAAAGCATTTCATTAAAGGCTCTGTCCGATCTAAGATCCTTGAAAAAATCTTTACAAATTTTCAAGAGCTCTATAGCAGATGGTAAATCATAGTCTTTTGTCTGCAAGAACTTACTTATAGGATTGATACAATTTAAGATTTTGTACCAATTTACAATGCAGCATAAGAATTTAAATTGTTTAACACAATTTAATAGTCCAGAAGTCTCAACTCTTATAGAGTTATCAAGCTCCGAGTTATTACAAACAGCAAGTAAAGCATCGTATATCCCTCCTAATTGATACCTTAGTGGTTTTAATGCATCTATTCGGCTTTCCCAACGAGTATCACTTAAAGGTTTCAAAGTAAGTCCGGAAACATATTTTAATAATATGGTCCATTGAAAAGTTGATGAGGAAAAAAACTGATTTATTTTTTGTACTATATTAAAAAAATTGGTGGCTTCGAAGGATGCTTTTGCCACGTCATCAACTACCAAGTTTAATGAGTGGCTGTTACATGGAAGGTAAAATGCTCTTGGATTTAACGCATTTATTCTAGATTGTACTCCCGATTTACTGCCTCTCATGTTGGCCAACACCATTATCGTAAGCCTGGCCCTTCATATCCTGCAAATTCAATCCCAATGTTTCAAGTCTTTTAAGTATTAGAGCTAGAAGTTTATATCCAGTCGATCTTTCAACCGGAAGAAAGCCTAAAAAGCTTTCATTAATTTTAATGGAAACCTCCTTGGGATTGGACTTGTCAATGGATACATACCTTACTAAAACTATCATTTGCTCGACCTTGCTGATATCAGGAGTGCAATCTAGAATTATTGAATAATATTTAGCTTTTTTAATATCAGTAATAATATGAGATGTTATATTTTCAGCTAAAAGAATAATCAATTCATTTTGAATTTTTTTTCCGAGATAGTGCACTTTAGCTTCTTCTATTTTAAGCACTCTGCGAATATGCTCTTCTATTACTGGATCAAACTGAGCAATTGAGTAATTGAATAATTTGTAAAAAATTACCGTTACCGAAATCGTAAAGTTTGTCACTTGTACCTCGGAGGGCAAAACAATTTTGAGCAGGCATTTTTATTGTTGAAACAATTCGTAGAAGCACCTCACCCTAATAATTTATTTCTGCGGTAATAAGTCTTTGTGAATGACTGTCAATCGTTTTAGAGTACTGTATTCTTTGACTTAATTCAATCCAAGACTTTTGACTTTCGATATGTTTTTTAGAGGTTTCATGTTGATTTAAAATCTTACCGAGGTGCTTCCAATCTTTAAAACCTCCAATAAAAAGGGAACTTAAATTAGAACCAAAAAGAAACAAATTTTCTGTATGTTTAAAAAACACCCTGTATATATACAAGGTGTTAGGGGTTTGATTCCAAATATCTTAATGCATAAAATTCCTTTTAATTTCACTTCATTCATTTTAAACAAAAAAGTTTAGTATATCATGAGTCAAAACTCAATTATTTTAGAAAGAGAAAATGTTTAAAAGTTTGAGAAATTTAATTTTAGGGCCAATTTGCCGCCCTCTAAGGTTGCCGCCCCGGGCAGGGGCCCGGCTTGCCCACCCCTAGCGCCGGCCCTGCAAAGTATTCAAGCACTTGTGAAACAAAAATCGCCACAGTGCGTCTGGACACATTGCATGATCCACAGAGAAGCTTTGGCTTCCAAAGAAATGAGTCCTGGTTTGAATATTGTGTTAACTACGGTTGTAACCGTAGTAAATTATACAAAAATGAGACTCCTGAAATCAAGAATCTTTTCTGCACTTTGTAAAGACATGGGTGCAGTACATTCAGCGTTACTATTTTATTGCGAGGCAAGATGGTTATCACGAGGGAAATTTTTGCAACGTGTTTATGAATTAAGAGAAGAAATTGCCGTTTTCCTAGAAGAGGAAAACAGACCGGAAGCTGAGAATTTTCGCGATAGTTTATTTGTGTTGAAATTGAGCTACATGGTCGACATATTCGAGAAATTAAATAACTTGAATCTTCAACTGGAAGGAACAAATACACATATATTGGATACGAGTGATAAAGTTAATGCTTTTTGTAGGAAATTGGAATTGTGGAGCAGAAATTTAAAGCAAGAAAACTTAACAATGTTTGCAAATTTGAATGATTGTATTAAAACTTACAAGGCTGAAGAACAACATGTAAAAGTTGTTTTTGTAACCATTGAAAATCATTTAGCAATGCTAGCAAAGAATTTTAAAAAGTACTTTCTTGCTGACGACAAACTGATATCAAGTTACAAGTGAGTGAGGGATCCATTTCAAAATACTCCTGAAGGACTCTCAATCGAAGAGGAAGAAACCTTCATAGACTTCACGGCAAGCGGCGAGACCAAAAGACAATTTAGTAATAAATCACTCTTTGAATTTTGGGCAGGAGTGGATGATAAGTTTTCTGCACTAAAAACAAAGGCATTTCGCATTCTACTACCATTTTCAACATCTTACCTTTGTGAAACTGGATTTTCTGCAGTGGCTTCTTTGAAGACAAAATATAGATCTCAGTTAAATATAGAAAAAGAACTGAGAGTGTCTATTTCTAATATTAAACCCTCCTTCGAAAAACTTTGCTCTGAAAGACAGGCCCAATGAAGTCACTAATAATTATTAAATTTGTTTTTAATTTAGTAAGTTGTTTTAATTTAATAAGTTAATTATTAAATATTTCGAAATGCATTTTGTTTTGTATGTGTGTGTTTGTTCTTTCCTTTCAATCACTTAATCAATTTTTTTAAATAACATTTTCTCTTGGATATGCTCGCGCCCCCCCATTAGTGTGCTCACGACCCCCTTGGGGGGCGCGCCCCACAGGTTGAGAATCACTGGGTTAGACAATACTTTAGGGTGCCCCTATGGTTCTCGCCAAGTTGTGTTCGCGATTGATCGCCAAGCTGGGCAAAACCGAATCGTATTTTGATTGGTTTCAATCCAGTCGAGGCTGTAATTGGTTTATCGTTTTTAGAATTTTGAAAATCCAACGGAAGTTGTGTTGTTTTTGAATGTTCAACCATACCTGTTAGCACTGTAATTGGCGCGAACAGAGATGAAAATGGGGGGGGGGGGGAAAGAAAAAAATCACCAAGTTCGCCAAAGGACACCCTAAAGTATAGTTTTACCTCAGTTTGAAACAGATAATCGTTGTAGGCATTTTTAACATCCGTTGCAATTTCACTCTTAGAATTTTTCATTGATAGTAATCCATATTTATAAGTTGCGAGGAAGAAAATCGGAAAATTTACAACACTACCTAACATAAGTGTATGCAGAAAACACGAACAAAATACCAATTTCTAGTTAGAAGGGATCGAAATCGGGATCTTCCATTCCAAAAAAACGCAAATCTAACACAAGAGCCCAGTGAGTATCTAAAATGATTGACTATCGGTCGGTCATTCAACGGTCATTTTTTGCACATAAGGGCTAATCAGACTGAGACCCACAACTTAAAGTGGATTCTGAATCACTACAAACACCCATGCCTAAGGTGGGATTCGAACCTACGAACTGTTGAACCGAAATCAAGAGCGCAAATCATTCAGTTACCAGATTCGGCGATTGACAAGGGGTTTCATAGATGCAACATTTATAGAAGAAAATCCTTCTCATCGGACTTCCAAATTAGGCTTATATTTTACTGAATTAATATTTTTAAAAGTCACCTTGGGTTAGAAGGATCACGTTTTCCGGAATTGTAGGATTGAAATTCAATAGCTATTGTTGAAAATGAAATATGGATGATGTGTTGGTTTTCATATTCAGAATTTTTTTTGTATTTTCTCCATTGCAATATGGTCAACTGCCTATGAAATGCCCTTAAATAGTTTTCAATAAGATGGGCGATAAAAGGCTAATAACAGCATGCAGCTATACTGTGACAATGTATTTTTTGCCTTGGTCTACACGATTGTGTTTTGTAACTAAGCTAGACCTATGTATACTTTTCTATAAAAAAATATAATTTCAATGAGAAAATTTACTTTTTATATGAAATTTTAAAACTTATATAGTAAATTATATTAAATATATTATAAATCACTAGTCAGTACTAAAAATCATGCCCATAAATCGCTCTGATCTCTTATAGGAAATGTGCTGTCAATTGTTGTTGCATATCCCCAAGATTAGCTGAGCTAAATCAAGTCCATGGGATTGTACACCCTAAAGAAGTCCAAAACTAAAAGTGGATTGTCAGTAAGGTCCTGCCTGAAGAGGCCCAGACAAGCAAGAATGTCTTCTGGAGAAGCCTTCTCCATAAAACACTCGGTGCAGTCTTCAAATTGCCTCCTGTAGACTGACTCGTCGTGGTAAGGGGGATGTCACGGGGTGGAATGAGCAAAATACGTAGGAAGTCTTAACTCCTGATAGGGCCACCTTTGGTGTGAGGGCTATTCCATTAAGCCCAGCTAAGTTCTACTGGGGCTGAGTCAGACTTCTACCTTTGGTCCTTTAGACTTAGGACACAGAAGCTGCACATTGTCCCCATCAATTAATAAGTCACCCTATCTTTCTCATGCTGCCTCGGACGTCGTGCAGTGAAAAAAGTTTAGGCTTAGGCTACGCGCACCAAGCTTATGCAGAAGGCTTTGTTCGAAAAATAACTTACTGTGCTACCAAAGAAAAATATTAATGCATTTTTTATCATATAGAATGCATAAAAAAGTTATGTATTAAGTTCGACCTGTTTTTCCATCACTAGACTCAATAAACGGAAGTTTAGCCACTAATACAAATCAGCAAGACTTCATATTGAAGTACTCAGTAGCCAAGCAGGACAGGATTGTGCACAATCAAAGATTAAGGGTAGGGTTTTATGTCAGTTATTGTTAAAAATCGGGAAAAAGATGTGTGTTATCCCGCCCGTCAGGGACTGGGCGAATGAAGTCAGAAAGAGCGTTTTTTGAATAGATCAACCCCATACGAAGGTGGAAGTACGACTTTGGCACATAGTTGATAACACCCAATCTAGGTCTTTCAATTTAGAGATTGAAGCCAGAGAAGACCCATAGCCTGGCTCCAACCATCCCCAAAGATATTAATTTGGAATGGGAACATGAACATAGCGACCCGACATATTTTATGTGCCCCCGTCGCCATTAATTAACATGACGGATCTTCGGCTAAGCAGGGATTCGAACTCACCACCTTTCGGAAACGAGAACGACGTGCCAACTGACCAGGCCACCATGGCACTTGTTATCTATGGAAACTCTTTTAGAAGAAATTTAACTGTAGATATTAAAATGTCTTACAACAAAGTTATTATATAGGCTGTTAATTAAGCAATACCAAAATGTGAAGGTATATCAAAATGAAAACACAATATAAGATTAAAATAACAAAATTCTGATGTTTTCTGAGCTTTTTTAAAAACAAAGTCTTTAATTATTTTCAAAACATTAAAATATTTAATAATTATAAAAAATTTTAATCATATTGCTGAGTTTTTTTTTCTAATCAATTTTTAATCTCTTTCATTAGGTCATGAAACATTACACACAATTTCTTTTATGAAACACAGATATTCAATCAAATATTGCTTTTATTTATTTATTTTTTTTCATCATAGAAAATGTAGTTTCTTTGGGAATTTTCTTTTAGCATATAAAATTCATTATTTTAGTCACTATAAAATATTCTTATGCCTAAAATTAAATTTTCCGTATACCTAAAATATGCGTGTATATCACTTTGTGTATATTGTGAATTATAAAAATAGTGATTGTATACACATACTCACGTATGTGTATACAATAACTTTTTTAAAAAATATTATTTAAAAAAAATTGACATAATTAATAACATAAATTGCAGAACAAAAATTCCCGTAATGTTAAATCCAATATATTGATAAAGCTTCAGAAACAATAAATACTTGGTAATGATGTAAGTGAATTGTGGAAAAATCCAATCATTTGCGACTACGTATCATTTATGTAACATTAAAACATAATTAAAATAATACGACTTTTTATGGTGGAAACTTAGAGATTTGATTCCAACCATTGTCAAAGTGAATATTGGATTTCACATTAGAATGACCACATTTCTCAATACTGTGGAGTTTTTTCTGGATATGCCTCTCACAACATATCAATATCGTATGTGGAGAGCCCAGCCAGATAACTTCCAGATTCTATTTTACCAATTGTCAAAGTGAATGTTGGATGTCAAATTATACGTGGACAGTTCAGTCAGAAAACATCCAGATTCGATTTTACCCATTGTCAAAGTGAATGCTGCATTTCAAATTAGAATCGCCACATAAGGTGTTATATATTGGGGTGTTTTGGACAAACATAGCTAATGTTTGTCCAAAACACATCAAAATATCCATGTATTGTTGTTGGGTTTTTCAGAATAAAAACTTGTTAAATCAAGGATGACTACTCTGGCAGCTAAATTTCACTGTCATAAATAAATGAACTGACACATTTTGTCAACTAGAAGAATTTATTCACAGAATTGTTATAAAAGTTCAGCACATGCCAAAGTATAATTTCTTTAACATTTTGTGTCATGTTCTTTTTTTTTTTGGTTTTTCTTTGAGAATTACAATTGAACATTAGAAAATTATTTGAAAGTCATATTCACAAACATATTTGAATCAGAAAAGTATAATCACATATTAAGCTCTAATATTTTTGAAGAAAAGAAATACTTATGCAATATTTTGGCACAATAGTAATTTACAAAAAATCACATTTATTTGGTTTTACAACCATTTTTGTACAATAATTAAAGTCAAAGTGGTTTTTAAAAAATCTTATCTGATACATTTAAAAAAAAATTACTATAATTATACATATATGGATTAAAATCAGGTAATTTTAATTAGGTTAAAATTACAATTAATCAACTAAATGTTTAAGCAATCATGCATTAAAATAAAATTTTTGAGGATGAACAGTTGAAATTGAGCATAGTTAAATATTACTTAAATTATTCCTTTATGAACATATAGTTCTGTTACATATTGCACAATCAGGTTTGTTTTAAAATTTCCAATTACATAAAATTCAAATTAAAAATCAAAATAATTTATATATTTTACTTAAGATTTAACATATTACAATAAGTTGCAGCAGTCAAAAAATTTATTTAAATATACAATGGGGTATAAGAGGTGTAATGAACAAAATGTTCGATTCTCAGATTTATTGTATGAATATATTCACTGTTAAAGTTTTCAAAGCATCAAAATTGTATCAGATAATAATTTTTAAACCACTTTGATTAGTCTTTATAAAATTTCGATTCACAAACAAAATTTTGATAGGTATACATATTAGAAAGATCAGAATCATCATGCTTAAAATACACATTTTAGATAGAATGAAATATTTTTCTTAAAAAAATTTAACATTTATATTAACATGTACTAAAAGTGTTGCAAATCTTTAATAATCTTATTCCCATTTTCATTATAGAAATAAAATTCTTCGCTTTAGAAAAAACTATCTAGTATCAGGATTGTATTATTTAATATACATAAATGAAATGATCACGCATTTTAAATCTTCCAATAAATGCAATTGTTTTAATCATGGAATGTTTACATAACAATAATAAAAAAATTGGAATAAATACATATATATTGTCAAACCTTTTGTGTAAAAATATTGAATTTTTTAACATCTTAAAACATAAAATGTGTATAAAATGTCAGATATATGTTGATTCTTATAATTCATAAAGTTATAACATTTGTTCATAAAATACATATATTTTTTTTATGGATTTAAAGTCTCTTTAGAGATGATTTCTTTTCCCAATTTTTGTAAATTATACTGTAGACAAATTTTAAAGATTGAATATATTTTTTCTTTATTGTCTCTACTGAAAAATTTACAAATAAACAGAAGGGGACTTATTTTTTGGAAATGAAGATTGCGTGGCAATTCTCAAAGGAAAATCTCCCGTGGTGTTACCAGAGGATATTTTATTTTGAAAATTTATAATGAATATTGTTCAGTGAAGGAATGTGTCAAGCATTGGTGATCTCAAGACCAGATTTAGAATTGCAATAGCCAATAAGTTTATATATACATAGTATGAAATCTACTATTGTCCTCTTATTCTCTGTGCGAGAAAGACACGCAAGTCAATGGTCATGAAAGTTCAGTGATAATGATCATTCTGAGTCAAACTTTTTTGAACAATTTTTTTTTTGACGGAAATATAGATTAAATGGGAAACTGGTAAAAACTGTAATAATATTCTTGATAACTCAGAATTCTCCTCTCTCTCTCTCATATATATATATATATATATATATATATATATATATATATATATATA
>JAPDSC010125766.1:10970-73068 GCA_026290005.1 Latrodectus geometricus
ACTTATTTTCTCGGTGAAAAATGGAAGTGTTGAATATCATTTTTATCCTTCATCAATGTCTAAATATTTTTAATTATAATGGACCAATTAACTTCAAGTTTTTATGTTAATTATGTATATATTGAAATGTTCTCAAATTCCGATAAAAATTTTTTTCACTTAAAATTAATTCAATTTACATATTTAAATATCATGAAATATTACGTTATTATTAAGTGACTCAGCGAGAAACACATATTTGGAGTTTATGGAGAAAAGTCATTCGCTAGTATGTCTTTAAGTTAGTATTTCTATCAATAGTAAAAAATTATTTGATAACCATTAATTCTTCTTTAGATTTATTTTCACGTATTTTTTTAAAATTATATTTAAAAATAAAATAAATATAAATGCGACACGGCAAATTATACAAAAAGAAGTTTCAGTTTTCAAAATATACTAATTTAAAAATTTGATTTGATCTTTTTTTTTTTTTTTTTTTTTTTTTGCCTCTTACCAAAATGGGCAGGTAAAATTATTGTCTCAAATATTTTTTTATAAACTGTTTATATTTTGTGAATTGCGTAAAATATTTAACAGTAATTTTAAGTTTAATGTATACACACATTAAATTTTTAATTTCCCACCAAAATATTCACACATTAGAAGTACAAAATAACATTTTTTGTCCAGTAAAAAAGTGATTTATTAATAAAAATACGCTATATGTATTAATGTATAAGCACAATTTAATGCATAAACAAAAATATTGACATAGCATATTTTTAAATTAAGAAAGAAAAGCAAGAAATCATGCATACACACATATGTTTTGATGTGTGATACTAATAATATTTGGCAAAAGTAATTAGAAATAAAAATTTTCTTCAAACTTACTCAAGGTTTCCAAGTATTTTGACAGTCACAACCAAATCAGAGAGGCATTTATCATTTGATCCACATCCAGTTAAAAATGAAATCTGCAGTAAAAATCATTTCAGAAAAATTAACTCTAGAATATCATGTATTCAATAATGGAAATAAAATGGAATAGATAGCATTTTGTGAAAACCTGAAATTTCTTTTTTCTTTTGTAAAAAATACAAATATAAAACAATTTTTTTCCAATACTGATAAATAGAGAGAGAGAGAGATTGTAAGTATATTTGTGAGCACAACCCATTTTTAGCTCATATACAGGATTTGGTTGTAATCCTCTCAACGAATTAATTGCAGGATGCTAGAAATAGGGAATATTAACACTAGCAAGGGACGGCCGTGGTGGCTTCGTTGGTTACAGCGTCGTTCGATTATCGAAAGGTAGTGAGTTCAAATCCTGATTCAATAGAAGATATATTTTGTTCGCTAATGTCAGGTGGGACACATTAAGTATGTCATGGTCCTTAATGTCTTCCATGGGAAATGATACCTCTCAGGATAGCAGGTTATAGTAGGCGAAAAACCAAAGCTAAATGTCCCCTGAAACACATTTTTTGATATTTACATCTTTGAGGTGGGTGCCCACCATTAGAAACAAAAAATATCTTTGAGGTCCCAAAAATATGCATAATCAATTTTTGCGATGATTTTTCTAACCACATCTTTGCAGATTTTAATAATACTTAAGTTTCGTTTAAAATTTAAGCAGCGGTGTTGCCATACTTTATCAAAACTTTAAAGAATCTTTTCCAATAGACCTGAGACTTACCTTCAACAGTATCACTTTGTTGAAGAGTGCAAGAAGTGATAAATAGACTGATTATTAATCTCGTTAGAACAATTATATAAACATATGATATAATAAATGTTATTCCGCAATAATCAATTAAAGACTTCTCAATAGTAAAACTTTTTTCTATTAAGAGAAATTTTTTGGTAAAGAAGTTTTTAACCATTTTTCTTAATGAATAATAATATCCAAAATTTTGCAAAAAATTTCTTTAAAACGTAAAAAACTTCCTCTGGAATTTTTTTCACATTGGAATTCAAATATCAGAATTAATTAATGGTCCTGTTTCAGTAGATTAAATAGATCGTACTCAAAATTTTTCTACATAATAGGCAGATCAAATTGACAGCATGTAACTAAATTACGAAACAATAAATCAAATTTAATATATATATTATTAATTTTTAAAAAAAATTATATAAATAAAGAATAGACTTACAGAGGAAGTTATATTACTTGATGACAGAGGATCAATGACTGGAAAATTCTGGAAAGTGTCATTTCTCACAGTGCGAATTAAATTGTACCTATACAATACTTGAACTGGAGTTATAACATCTTTGACATCAGGCTTAAAAAATACAAGAAGATATAGAGTTATTATATTGCAATTAATAATTCATAATAATAAACAAAAAAATAATTTACCTTCAGTAAATCAATGTATGAGAAATTAAAATATGTTTGCAAAAAGATAAAAATAAAAATAAGGGGACATATCATTTGTTGATTATATAAATAATTAACAATAAGATAAATTTTAATAATTGGTAAGACAATATAAGGTAAGATTAGGATGATTACATGACACAAGTATCCAAAATTTTATCCACATAAAATCTGAGGACACATTAAAATAATGTACCAAAAGTATTTTTTTAATTTAACTTCTTTGGAACTTAAGAAATCAATTTTGGGTTGTCCAAGAAGAAACTATTCCAAACACTAAGGAGGATTTTTTGTATAATATTTCTGATTGGAAAAATTGTGACACCAATTAAAATGTTTAGAAATTAATACAATATCTACAACAATTTTTCTAAAACTAATTTCTTTACAATTTATAGTGACGAAATTTGCGGTTTTTGTTGCTTAGATATAGAGATGTCTTTAAATTTTGTGAATAAACCGCAAAGACGCTTATATTAATTGTATGAATGTGAATGATAATGTGAAGAAATTGTGAATTTATTTTCATCATGTCAGAATTTTTAGCATTCAATTTTATCATATATTCTATGTTGTAGAAAACTTGTATAATAAATTCTATATACACCTTTATTTACATAAATGTGAAAGTGTTTATTTCCAAACATCTGTCGTTATATATATCGATGTTATTTTATAAATACATACTACTTGCAAACATACACATTTATTTTATGAGAAAAAGATTCTTATAAAGTAAAGGTGTGTGTAAATGTGCATGTTTGCGTTTTGGACTCATCAAAAATAAGCTATTATATATGCAAATTATCACATTTCAAAAACACAAAAATTGTTTATAAAATATAAAAAATATGATAAATCATTCATTTTTTCAATATTTTCAATAAAATTTCTCTATTAAAATTTAAAATAATTTGTGTTCTGTTCATTTACTATTCAAATACTTCAAAAAGTCAAACCAACTTTCCTAATATAAAATTATTTTAAAGAATTTTAATAAAGCCTTTTAAATTTATACAAACTAATAACAAAATGAATGCATAAAATCTATAAAAAACGGTGCTTAAATTTTTAACTGCTAAAATTTTTTTATGATAATTTAAAATTTTTTTTACATAAGTATACTATTAAAGATTTTATAAATAATCATAGAACTGTGAAATTGTTTCTTATTTGAAAAATACCTGTTTCACATATAATGATGTTATTATAATTATTGCCTATAAAAATACATTTCGACTGGTAGATTATGCTAAAAATAAGTGTTATAATACCTCTTAGAACTAAGAAATGATGTTTCCTTTGCATTCTCGCACTTTATCTTCATTTTGAATAAATGTAAGTTATAGTTTTTAATTAGATGACGAATGTATTACTTCACACTGTTATATAATTGTGATAATTTCAATCATAGCAATATTTACAGGCACTATTTAACAAAACAATGTTCACTTTAAAATTAAAATTCATCCAAATATTTTTGAAAGTTAGCAAGAAAGATGAGGATTGACGATTACATTTTTATTACCAACATTATTTAATATAATTTCAAATATTATTCATAAAAGACAACTTTAATAAACTGGTGAAACACTGAATATTGTGTCATTTTTATACCGACAGAATATCTAAAGATTTAAAACTGAATTTAAGAATTGTTAGAGCGTATCTATCACATCAATTTAGAGACACTTAAGAGGTAAAAATAAGCGTTTATCTCAGAAATCTGCTACATAATTTAAATGCTTGACATAATTAAAAACATTTTAATAATCTCAGATATTTTTACTATCATGAGTTTAGATTTTATTAGGTTGTTATTATATATTCTTTTTTTATTTACTAATACAACATTTTTTCAAAAATTTAAAAAAATTTCTAAGGATTTTTTATTGAAGATCATTACATACTTACACGAATGTAAAGTTCTTCGGTCACACAGTTATCTATTCCTATTTCTAAAAGTGATTTTCTTTGCATGACAGAAGTCGCTTTACCATTTTGGAAAAAAAATCCTCGATTTGAGATGAAATTTCCTTGTATAGGGTGTTCCACATAAATGTTATTTTGAAACTCTAGAAATACCAAAAATATTCATATAGCATTCATAAAAAATATTCATATAACATATTTCATATGCATATAGCATTAAAAATGCATTGAAATGTGCAGAATGGAAGGAAGAAACGAAAGATTTTTTTAACAAAGCTAAATAATAATAGGCAAACTAATTTAATATAATAAAGATAAAAAAATGCAAAAATATTTATATATCATTTCGAAATTATTACAAAATAACGCGCTGCTGTAGTAAAGTATTTAAAGTGTAAGCTACCATGCTTATAAAAAATGCAAAAAAATGCCATCCAAAAAAAATTACAAGGAGTACAAAAAATGAATTGCTTAATTATCTAAATCTAGAAAATAAAATATATTTAAATGATGTTACAAGCCAAAAGTTAAATGCATTTTATATATTTTAAGAAATTTGTGCCTAAAGATAGGAAAATAAGTATGCCTTTATTCAAAATATTATTTAGTTGCAATTGTTAATATTAATTTCACCAATTTATGGCATAAAATCCCTAAAAATATTTCTTTATTAATGGCAGTTCTTTTCTATTTTATTACTAATTAATCAAAATTTTTTACCTAATCGCAAAGGAACATGTTTTCCAACATACCACAAACAAGCTGTAACATTTACACAAGGTACTTTTTCTCCTTGATAAACACAATTTGTCATATTCGTATTTATCTGCTGTGGAGAAAATGAAAGCGTTGCAGATAATTGTATCACAGGTAAAGATCTGCAACATAAAAAAAACATGTAAATATTTATATTGAAAATGTTTTTAAATACACATATCATTAAGAAGAAAAGAACTATTGTCATAAATCCAATTATTAAAAATAGTTTGATTAATTTAATAATTAATATATGTGTTTATCATAAAAATAAACAATTGAACAAAGGTTAATATTAAAAAATACAAGAATTTTTTATTCTTATTTCTGTAAGTTTCTAGGTAATACAAAAAAAATTTCAGTATATTTTAATCGAAAAAATTAGCATCCTGATATTTACTAATTAAATTTTTTAGATTAAATATAAAGACAAATAACTAGTTGTATGCAAACATTTCTTATATATTTAAATACAAAATTAATATATATATATATATATATATATATATATATATATATATAAGTATTATACAGATAGATCGATAGATACTTAAATTCGATTTTTAAGTTTATCAATTTTACTTTAATTCCTTTAATCATTTTTTCAAAATGCTGTTTAAAAATATGATGCTAGTGATGCTTTTTAAATATTGTTATTCAAAGAAATGCTTTCAGAATATCTAAATTAGTTAAGTAAACTAGCAGAAGTGGAACAGTAATCTGCAATGCATTACTAAATGCTTACAGTTTTTATTTGTAGAACCAATCTAATATAATATGAAAAATAATGATTACTTGAAAAATAGGAAATTTGAAAAATAGTGATTACTAACACAGAGTTGAGCAAGTAACAATGATTAGATTGGAAATCAACAACAATTACTACTGAATTAAGGGTCAAATTTGGCCAAAAGAAGGTAGTCATTGTCTGCAATTTCAACTTAAGAGGAAAGAGACTAACACTTGGGTTAGGGTGAATATATCGTATTTGTGTGATCTACATTATTTTGCACGAACATTTTTATGCATTCTATTTTTGATATTATTATATGCACAATTTATTATACCAAATATTGCATAAACAAATGTGGCTATCTTTCTCTTCATATAATACAATTTCCATAATTTCTACCTTAACTCTCAATATTGATCTATAGTTGTTCTCATCAAATTGCATTTAAAACTTAATATCGTAATAATTATTTTTATGATCACAGTTTTCTCTAATTCAATAAGCTGGTTTCAACGGCTTCCTTATTTCATGACAAGTCGTTGCTCTGTTATAATTATTTCTTATAATTACATATATCAGGTAGGAGAGGATATATTATCTCTCTCTCTCAAAATGAATACTTGTAAAATGTAGTGACTATAAAGAAAGAAATAATGATATCACCAGTGATGCCAAAATATATATATTATATAAATTTAACTTTTTGAGAAACATTCACACTTTAAATGTATTAGATTATAATCCACATGTAAGGCAATAGCATCAAGTAATTGCGTGTTATCTTCCTTTCTATAAATTGTTTCCCTGACTACCTACTTGCTATGGCATTCGAGAAACCCCTTTTTCTCGCAATTAGCTAGCCAATAAGTCTTATAATCTACAATAAGAAATTCTCATGAAATTAAAGGTTTCTAGTTAAAAATCGGTTTTCCTCCAATAATATTTACGGGACATGATTTTCGAAGTTAAAAATTCTAGATTTTTAAACTTTGCAAGAATAATATAATTTTATAAAAATGATTACTCTTTATTGATAACGTATACTACTTATGCGTACAATAATAAAAAAAAATTAGTATGACAAAACTGTGTTGAATTTCAAAGTAAAATGGGCCTCAATTAAAATGATTTATTAATACAATACTGACTAGAAATAATAAAATCAGTTGAATGTAGTTTAAAAAGTATTAATTAACATCATTTATTTGTAAGTTGTATTTTAGCATTTAAAAATTACAAGTCCTTACTTAAACAATACGGCTTTAGATGAAGCATATGCGCCAACTAAAACATCTAGAATAAGGAAAAAAAATTAACTTAGTTCATAATTAAAATATATTTATCGAAATTAAAATACATTGTAATATAACTTTTAAAAACATGCTTTTAGGTACAGAAATAATGTACAAAATAAATTTTACAATAGATCATTGCAAAATATATCTAAATATAATCTTAAATACATTTACAAAAGATGAAAAAGATGTCAAAATTAAGATACATTTTATTTTAAAAATATTAAGTGTTTGGAAACAAATCTAATTCAAAAAGAAAAGCGAATTGTAAATTTTATAATGAAACTGTTGTTGAATATGCTAGAACAGGACAAAGAATGTTTAAATAATACAAGTGTAAAGCCACTAAGTGCTTCATTCAAAATTTTAATAAGATTATTTTAATCATGAAAAATATTATTTAATATATACAGTTTAATCTATTGTTATTAAACACAAATTTTTATTAAAATTTTAATTGCTACAGATTTGCTTAATGTATATATACTAAATTTTTAACAAAAAATATTTTTGAATGGTATTTATGAAAATAAGTTTATGAATAATAAGTTTATGATAAAGTAAATATAATTCATAGAGGCTATGTTTAAATTCAATTTCCATTTTTTAATAAATTTACAAAATGATTTTCAAAAGAACTTCTGTGTCAAAGTGATTTTTTATTTCTCTATTTAAATTATAAACTAGAGTTAACAAGAAATTTATGTGCAGTTTGATGCATTTTATAATTTTTTGTTATGTAAATGAGGATATTTTAAAATCTAGCATTATCTCAATAAAGTTTATGAAAATATTTCAATGAAATTCGCACGCACACACAATGATTTGTTTCATAAATATCAATACATAATTTCTTAGAAAAATTAAACAACTTAGAGTATACAAAGTTTTTGTAAAAATTATAAAATGTGTTTTAAGTTACAGAGAAATATAGATTATTATTATATATTAATTTATGTATTTATTAAATTACATCTTACCAGGATATTGATTTAAATCAACATCAAAGCCTCTAGATATATGAATCCCAAAACCGGATAAACTGGAGTCAATATCTTTTGCAGCGATCCTCTAAAATTTTGGATATTGAGATATATTTTGCCATATAAAAAGTAAGTATATAAGAAATAAAAATAATCAATTAAATTACAGCAATTCATAATTTAAAAATATGCATGAATTATAGAAAATTAAACGATTCTCATTAAAGGGACCACAAGATTCTTTTCCAAGTTTTTTTAAACAATATATTTTTGTTTCAAATATTGATTTTAAGAGTTTCAATGTGTTTACTTCTAAATAGTATGTACTTTAATTATACAATGTTGAAAATCAACATTCTGAAATAGGATATTTTATAGCTTTAAATCTGATAATTTATTTCCATTTAAAGTCACATGTAAAATCGACACAAATTATTTGATAGAAAAAAAACTCTTTCGATTAGATATGTAAATCGGTCCAGCCTTTCAAATTCAGAGCAGCATACAAGATATACTGTGAGTAATTCATAGTAAAACAATGTCATAATAATAGAAGAAATCAAATTTGATTTTTTAACATTTAGAACATTATTAAAAAGTAAAACATTGACTAATAAATTCATTATAATTTCTCTTTTTTCATCAGTTGAATAAACTGATGAAAAAAGAGGAATTAAAATTAATTTTTGACCCACTCATAGCACAAATCTATCAAAACGTGTAGTAGTTTTTAGTAGATTTGTGCAATATGTTTTGAATGCCACACAAGTCACTTTACTGTGTAGTACTCTACCTGTGAAATTGTTCTGTTAGCTTATCCAAACTTGCCACACAAAAACATAATTATAATCTTACAATGTTCCCATAGATATTTAAAGTGGCGACTTGACAATCATTTGATTTCGACCAAATTGTATTATACTTACCTTGAAGTAAAAGCTTGGTTTGTTGCTCAGTGGTCATCTTTTATACATAAGGGCTCATTAGACTGGGAAATACTATTTAAAGTGGATTCCGAACCACTATAAACATGCACGCCAAAGGTGGGATTCTAACTCCTGAACTATTAATCCGAAGGCAAGAATGCTAACAATTAAGCTGCCAGCTCGGTATTTGTAGTAAAAATCAACAAGCCTTGCAATGATTTTGGATATATAACATAAGCATTATTTCTTAACAAATAAAAGACTTGACACATGAAATGCGTAAAAGCAATTTACAAAACTAAATATCTAATAGAATATAAAGTCATTGAGTAGAATTCTAATTCCAAAAATAAAAAGAAATTTAAAATTGACAAATTACAAGGCGAAAAAAAAGGCAAGATACTAAACATTTTCAATAAAAAATTCAGTACTTAATGTTTTCTAATTCAATAATGACTTGTATATGCATTTAAATCCGTTTTTCAATAATAATTAACTAGCTTTCCTGTTATCTAAGAAGAAATTAAAGTATTTAATTCTTTTTTTTTCCAAAACAAATACCAATATAACATGTAGCAATCTAAAGATTTGTTTAAAATATTCTACGGATGAAGATATTGAATTGGTTGATAAGTTCACTGATTGAAGTCTGCTAATTTGCAAATATTACATTGTATAATGACTGTGATGAATCAAATTTTGTTTCATATAAAACTTAAAATTTTTTTTTTTTACAAAGACCATTAAATTTTCGCTTATAACCAATTCATACAAGAAATTAAAGATATCAATAAAACAGAAAACAAATTTATTGGGATATTTGAAACCAAAACAAGCTAGTTTCCGAAAATGTGTCTGTTTTTTATTTCGATAAAAAATTTTAGAGAACTTTTTCAAGATATTATGTAGTAGTAAATGGCAAAGAACATTTTTGAAACTCTGTGCTAAAAGACTTTAATTCACATTGAAGAGACGTTAGATCAATTAACAAATTTCAATAAATTGATTTAATCATATTGTTAGTTCTAAGACGAATCTTGATACAAAAGTTTTAAGTATATGAAGTCTCCACCTCTTCAAGACGAGAACATGTCAGTAATATCTTTTCTAAATCCAAAGCCTGGATGGATATATATATATATATATATATATCATCAAATGCATTGATAGGCTTGATTGGTGAGGTTGATGAAAAGATATAAGAAATCGTGGCTCACAGTAACCTAGTGATTGGACAGCGCATTTTAGAAGCATAAGGTCTTACGTTCGATTCCAGTGACAGTTGAACAACGGGAAATAGAAGTTACTTTTCTGCATAGACATCTGTCTTGGTGAATGTTTGGGAGTTTTCCATGTTTTCTCCCTTGCAACACATAAATATGACCCATTATTTATGAAATGTCCTCCCAGAAAGTAATTCAAAAGTTTAAATTTTAAAATGCTTTAGAACGGCCATCGGTCTTTAAACTATCCATTAGTTTGACTGAAAGATTAGGAATAGTGGCAACTAGTAAATATTCCACATTAACAAAAAAGTTTCAGGGAAAAATTAACTCGCATTAAACATTTAACAAATTCAAAAAGACTTTTCAAGTTTAAAATTTTCTTTTAATAAAATGAAAAGTAAAAATCATCTTTTTCGATAATACACGTCCAACATAATATCACAATATAGTTAAATCATTATTAAAGGTGCATGCTATTAAAGATCTCACACTTAGATAGAAAGCCAAATGTGTAAGCATGCAGTTTAATATGAATTTAAAATGAAATTAATTAATAATTTGGTTCACAGAGCATGCAAAAATAAGTACCCAAAGTATATTTCTTTTGGAAAACTATAGAAAAATCATATTGCTTCTTTCCACATAGAAAATGAAGGAACTAAAAGTAATCTTCATTATTTTTCAATATCTGAAATCAAATTTATAATAATCCCTTTTATTTTAAAAGTAAATTTACTTCCAATATGTATATACATATATATATATGTATATATAGTTATATAACTAAATATGATGTTTCTCGAACGTAGAAAAACAATAGGCATAGTAAAAAAAGGTGTTCTAAATTAATTTCCTAAAAAGCAGATTTTCTATCGCTCTATGTTAACTCTATAAGCATATATTAGCTTAGAAATCATATAGAAAAAATTAGTGAAGTTCATTATAAGTATTAACAATATCTCTTGATCGTTATAACAAGTATTGATCACATTACATTTTTGTTTATTTTTTGTGCACTATTTCTTTAAAACCAAGCAATTGTTCATCAATGCAATGTATATAGTTGCTAAGTTCTAAAGTCTGTAAAGCAATCAACTTAATATTGAACTAAAAATACAGACAAATCTATACAAAACTTTAATATTTAACTAAATTTTTAATTGAAGAGAAACTATATATTGAAGAGAAACAAAATCATAAACATAAAATGCTTAACTAATTGTCTATCAAATATACTTGTACTTTTATTGAGCGACAGAATATTTTTGTTCCATTCAGTAATTAGATGGTATCATCCATATCATGTAACAATATAAGAAATATAATTTGAATTTAAATAATATTTAATGTTACGTGTATCAAAACTAACTCTTACCTGAACATATTGAACATTTATTCCATTTGGAGAACCATGATAAATATAAATAACTCCCTTTTCATCTTCATAAGGAGCACCTACAGCTACATCTGAAATCGGAATTGTACTACTTAATAATTAAAGAATAAGATTTTGGAATTTCTAATTTATATTCATGTATATAATATTCATTTTTTTAATTGACATAAGCAATATAATTTTTGGTTAAAAATTAAGAAAAAAGATTTGATATTAATAAAACAGCTATGTGTTTAATAAACTAGAAAATTTTATCTTTTTTATAAATTAACACAGTATGTTAAATTTGTTTAATTTTTAAATTATGAAATATGAAAAGTTTTTTTGATATGCGATACATAAACACACTTTGTAGCAAGAAAAATATGTATCCAGAAAAAAGCGTGAGCCATAATCGTGAAACTTGGCATGTGAACACAATTTTCATATTTCAAGAAATGTTTACAATTCCAGAAAAAAAATTCTTCAATGATTAGTAGAAACCAAAAAATATTAATTTCAGTAGTTATAATGTTACTTTTCTGCATGTTAAAGCTGACATTTGATAGAGAGTGGAGTTCATTTTATTGCCAATAGTTTCTCAGTCGTATATTCTGATACAGGAGCACTCATGCTTGCAACCGAACGATTAGTGCTCTAGCCTTCAGTTCAACACATCGTAGACTTGAATCCCACCTTAGGTATGCATGATTGCAATGGTTCGGAACCTACCTTAAACTGTAGATTCCGATTTACCGTTGAATGACAAACTGTCCGACATAACTAATAATTTATCGGGCAAGAATCGGTGGTATTTCGAAACTACTAAAGTTGTATCAGTATCATATGGCTTTGAATTGAAACAAGATCTGGTAATTTTCCAGGTCATCAGAGGACATTTTACTCTTAAGAAGGTTTTATGTTTCCATTATGTCATGAGCAGTGCACAAAATTTTCAGTAAAAAGGAATTTGAAATTGATTTATATTCAGGTATATTAAAAATAATTATATTTTTTTCCCCTATTTGCTACAAGCATACTCGTCATCAAATTTAATAATACAGTTATACTATCTTTCTAACAACAATTTTAATAAATCTCTTTCACAAGTTTAAATTGAAACTTAAAGTTTAGAATTCCAGTTTTAAAAATGTTTCTTTTATAAACGAGTGTTGTAAAAAATATCTCATTGTGAATTAATATTCTTATAAGAAATTTTTCATTATTTTAAAAATTTTTAAATATTTCTAACTAAAGTCTCACAAACACATTTTTGTAATCACTATGTTTTATTTTTTAGCCAATATTATTTTTCAAGCTGAACTTTTCACAAAATTTTACTTTCGAATTTTCATTTTTACAAGTTTATGAATATTTTTCTAAGACCAAATAATTTCTTTTTCCCTAAATTGAATATTTTTCCTCTAACATCTTCTTTGGAATATAAAAATTAGCTTTTTGATATGATACAGCCACATCACATTCCTTGAGTCATAACCTTCATTTATATAGGTAAAATCACAACTTTTTATTGGAATAATGCAAAAAATCCTACATAAACCACATGGCAGTCATTATTGAGACTTACTGAAACATTGTAATAGAAGCAAGTAAGCAAACAGTGGTCTGACAACATTAGACGCCGGATAATACTACTATTCTAACTTAATGAAACTTGATTATGTGCCATATTCATCTATGGAGACACCGAAGGGAAGCAACATTTCCAGGCAGCATTCTTAATCATTATAGAGTCTATCACTTTAACACCGCAAAGCGTATAATCTTTTTAATATTGCCGTAGAATGTTTTAGGGGAGAACTTTTCATCTATTGTAGGCCGTCTTCATATGTTGCAAGTGAGAAAACCTGAAAACTTATTGATTACCAACAAAAATGTACAAATGCAACTCTGCATACGGAAAGCAAAAATGCAACATCCATTCCTCGTTATTCTAAAGTATCTAAAATCAAAACCAGGACCTTCCACTCTGAAGAACAAGGCTCTATCACTAACTCACGGTATAGATCGAATATTTTGAGCGATTATATGGAGAACAATAAGAAATGCTGCTCATTTACCTTGCATTTGCTATTTCTCTCATGTTAAAGTCCACGGCAGGGTTCTGTTTTCTAGATGTTATTTTCAAATAAAGTAATCTACGTTTGTTTGTTTGTTGTTCCTGTTTGTTGAAGTACTAAAAGTGTTCTAGGCTTTCAATGATTTTTGAACAAACCAATTATTATTCCAGATTGTTATTTAACGTTAACATCTAATCTTAAATGGGCACACCATCATTTACAAGTGACTGAGACTCCAAAAATTATGAATAGGATTGTCATGCGGTATAAAGTTTTAGCTTCTAATTTCAGAAGGAATCAATTCCCAGCACAGTTTTTGTTGCTACTATAAGAACCTGTACCATACACTCCAAATCATTACATGTTAAATTAAATGCTCTTTTATTTAAGCTGTATATGTGCAACAAACATGAACTTTTTGTTTTCTTTAGATTGTTAATTTAATGTCAAAAAAACATTTAATAGTATTACAAAATGAGAAAAATATTGCTAGCACTGATTTTTTTAGCTATCACACTATGATAAAATTCACTATGGAATATAAATTGGCAGTAAAAATAAAATGTAATTCATGTACGAAAATATCATTTCTTGCATTGGCATACGATTTTTTCTTTTGTTTAATAAGTTTATATGATTTTTATAAAAGCTGTCATATTATAATTATGAGAAGTAAGCCACTCATTAGACTGGGAAACTAATATTCTTGGCAGAAGTACCTAATGCAAAATTAAAATATATAAAATTTTCAGAATTTAATATAGGGGCATATAATATTTTAAAATTTTTAATATTTTCAAATATCATTAAAATGAGGTAATAAAATTTGCTAGATAAAGTATAGAGTACCATTATATCCATCTTGATTTAAATCTCCAAGATTGGCAATTGCAGTACCAAAGCGAGCATAGACTTTGTTTTTTCCATATAACTCAGCAAAATTTTGTAAACCCTAAAATATCAAATTTTATTATAATTTTAATCAATGAATTTAAGTAGTTAAAAAACAATTCGTATTTATCTTTTATACTTTTAAATAAAATATTATCTTAACGTACTAAAGATTAACTTACGGTACTTAAATAAATTATTTAATAAACTATGCGAGTGAAATGAGCAAAAGATTTTTCCATATTTATCAAAGTGTTTGAATATAATCAAATTTAGATAGTGTTAAACCCCAACAGAAAGCAGTTTATTGTGTTTCAGCCAAGCAGTTGAATTTCCTATATGGAATAACACAATAAAAGAGAATGAAAATATATTTAATTTAATGAAAATTGAGCATTTAAATATATATAAAATAATAATAATAAAGTTCAAAAGATATATAAAAATAGCTTACCATTTAAGGTAAACTTGTATATACATAATATAAATTAAATGCAATGCAGTAAGTTTTAATGTTGAGGAGTCTTACTATAATAGAATAGCATAACTTAGCAATTACTCACAACTTCCTTTCATTCAAACACTTATTGCATGAACATACAAATTGTCAATGATTACAGCTTTCTATGAGCAAAAATCCATTGTTTACTCACGAAATTGCATAAATATTTATGAGGAAATATTCATATATGAAAAAAATTGTAAATTTTAAAAAAGACATCCACTTGTATTCATGAATAAACTTTAATAAAATATATATCCAATTTAACAATTATATTAGACGCAATTTTAATATTTTTCATTTTTATCATTGCATAAATAAATAATATAATATAATATTTTCAAGCAATGCTTACAACAATTCCTTTACAGTTGTTAGGGAATATTATATTTTTAGAGCGAAGATTTTTTTCTATAAAATATATAATCTTTTAATTCTAATATTAATAGTTGAATTTTTCATCAGAGAAAGAGGCAAAAAGTTAACTTCTGCATTTTATTATATATTTTAATGAAAAACACGTTCATTGAATAATTTGCAATCAACTGTATCATATTTAAGTAAATACTAAAAGAAAATTAGTCATACCTTTTAATATGAATTAATATATAGCGTAAAAATTAATAAATGTATCAAAATATTAATAAATTGCAGTAAAATTATTTTTAAAAAGTGCAGTCAAAAATTATTATTTTTGAATGATAAAAAACCCGTCTATGCCAAAATATTTTAAGTTTCATTTAAAATAGTGAAAAACAAAATAAAAATAAAATTAAATAAAAAAAATTAGGATAGAATAATACATCAACTCATTATTTCTCTATTTGAAATATATATCAATTAGCACACAATCCACAATTAATTTAAAATTGTAAATTTAATTAACAATATATAAAGTATATTTAAAACTAATATTAATTATTAGAATATATTGTTTTTGTTTTGATTTTTCGATGAGTATAAATAAATTACATTATTATTTTTAAATTTATTTCACTTTATTTAATCAATGATTTCATTTAACTATAATTAAATATGCAGAATTTGAAATCAACAAGTACATGTGAATGTAACCCATGTTAAATAATATTTATCTATTCATAATAATTTAGAAAATGTTATGTTCCTATGATTTTATGTAATTAATATTAATAGGAATGGTAAATATTTAAAAATAGGATTTATATTATTAGTGTTAAGTACAAAATTTGAATGTATTTGTTTAACTATAGATGTTTCACCACATAATGTGGTCTTATTCTGAAAAAAAAAACATGAAATATGATCAATTCATTATTAATCTTTTGAAGAAAAACTCACTTAAATCATGACTTTGATGATATTTTACAAAACAAAGAGTGACCGATGACAAATATTAAGTTTTCAAACATTAAAAAAATCAATTAAAGACGTGGGAAAAAATTTATGAGATATATTAAATAAATTTCTATATACAACTTACATTTAGTATTGAAAAAAATATGTAACATTTTATAATTATAATAGTCACATGTAGTGGAAGATAATCTTTCTCTTTTATTCCTTATATATCATCAAAAAGTACATTATTGAAATTTTGCAATAATATGTTTAGATTGTAAGTTTAAAATAAGAGATTCAAAATAATTCTTTTAAATTATGCATTCATTAGGTTAATACTTGTTGCCTTTTTGTAAATACAATTTGTATTTACTAGAAAATGGCATGTGTTTAAATAAAGAAGCCTCTTGGAAGAATAACTATTATAAAGTTGCCTTAAATAAAAAAAAGACCTTTGTAAGTTTGTTAAACTTATAAATGTTTTTTTTCAATGCCATTTATAGAAAATAATTTTTTAAGCAAATTACAGGTTTATTAGTTTTACACGATATGTGATCATTAAAGGATGCATTTATCATTGACTTTCTTTAAATACGGAAGAATGTAATGAAGTAATCCGTATCATTTCAATTTGATAATTTAAATAAAAGAAGTTTAAAAATATTCTTAAGACCTCTTTGAAATTGTATTAATTCAAAATCTTCATTTATTGGACAATAAAAAACATTTTTTATTAAACGAGAATACATGAAAACTGAAATCTACATACCAATCCATTACTAATATATACATAAACTTTTCCTTCATCCACTCCATTTTCTGATGAATAAAGAGGTGCACCAACTAATAAATCAGTATAATCATCCCCATTTAAATTCATAGCAAGTACTGTTGCCCCAAAATATTCACCTAGCTATAGAATTCAGAAAAAATATATTATATGCTAAAAACAACATTAAGATTTAAAATATGTGCTTTAATTTTTTCATACAAATGTAATGATGGACCATAAGTAATTAATAATAAAACGTACATTAAAGATTTAAAGTTGAGGTGTAAAAATAATTATTAGACTGCTTAATATTTAAAGCGCAGCACCAAGAAGTTATAAAAGTTCACCGAAAATTTGTATGCATGTTAGCATCATCAATATAAGCAACTTAATATTTTTTAATAAAAATAGTTTATTATATGGATAATATATATATATATATATATATATATATATAAATATCATATTTCCTGAAATAATCTCTAACTCAAATATGTAATGTAGTAGGTGAAGCTGTTGTAATATATAATGCTTATTGAAATCTCCTGATATTTCTGACTACAAACACTGCCTTTATTGGATATGCGAAACAAGTAAATTGTCTAATTTTGTGCCTCAAATAGGCTCTAACTATCTAATAGTTCAGAGTAACAGATGTAAAATAATTTAAGTTAAGAGCAGAATAATTTTATTAATATAATTAATAATAATTTGAAAATAATAATTTGTTTAAGTAAAGCAAAAACTTTACTGAATACTTAAAATTTTAATTGAACAAGTAAAGCAAAAATTTTACTTGTTTATAGCAGTGAATATTCATTTAAGGTTGCAATTAAGTAAATATGTTTAAAAGAAAAAGAGTAGAATTCAAATATAATAAAGTAATCCATTAGGCTAGAATAATTTAAAATACTTCGCTCATATATTGCGCTATACATATAAAGCAACATAGTAGTATTGTGCTTTATGTAACCAAACTATTGTACGTTTTTTGTAATATTTTCCGCGTACATGTATGCAACCAAATTCAAATTTGGTGTTTTTAAAGACAATATTTTTTCAACAAATTTTGTGAATATTACTGTCAAAATACAATTTGAATGTTACAAAATAAAAAATAAATGTTTAGATACAAATATTTTTACAATACCATAAATAACCATTTTAAAATACAATAAAACTAAGAAAATAATCTCGGGAACTTTCAAACTATGATTATTGTTAATGTAATAAAAAAACTATATAAAATAACGATCAAATACTAAAACGCAAACATTGATTTTGGCTAAATGATTATTCTAAGGCTGATATATGGATCGCAAATGTTAATTTTAAAACACTATGATAGTTAATATTTAAAACACTATGAAAGAAATCGTAATGAAATACATCTATTTATAACAATTCATTACATTTTTACATAAAAAAAGTTTCTGATTAACTCAATTTATTGATTAAAAAAGGAATTACCTGAAGACCATTTTTTCTTTGATGCACACTCATTTTCTTATTTGTTGTAACTTTAAAAATATACACCTTAAAAATATATTTTTAAATATTAATTATAGAACACTGACATGATTTAAATAAGAAATAATTTGAATAGTTTTGAGTAAAAAATATGACAAACATATGATGTGGTTCATAACATGCAACAAAATAATATAGTACATATATATATAGTGAATGGATAAAAAAAATAGAAAAACATGTTCTAAAATGATATGTATGTCACAGCAAAATTTTTGTAGATAACGTTGGGCTTGTTTTGACATGAAACGTGTATATATAATTGATTTCATACAGTGTAATGTCATCTACATAAAACGAGTACCATTTGTTAACTAGATAGTATTCGATGTCAATATGAGGGAATCGTATTATGTTCGATCTCACAAAGGTCCAAATGTTATGACCTTTTTATTTGCATTTCAAGAAACAAAAAAGTGAAATTGCTTAATGTATGGTGTCTTCGCAGCCTGCGAGAGGACACGCAATTTTCCATGAAAATTTTCAATGGTACATCCATCAAGATTTGTCTGGTTTTGATTTTTGTGTGCCATATTTTGACTATGTCCTAATCCCCTCAACCAATCTTATGGACCATAAACAGCATTTGCTACATGCTCCTGTTCAGCCCCCAGGCAGAACACGGTCTAAGACTTACCCCTTGAAAGTGCATTCTTGAAAAATCCTCAGTTCATTTCCTTGGATGCCTGATAACCCCTGAAGGTGTCAAATCTCTCCTTGCAAAATTGCTTTTTATCTCTGAATTCCATACATCTCAAAGAATTGCTAATTTCGGACGTTTCCTCACGATGATTAATTCTTACAGAAGGTTTCTTCCTATAGCCGCAACTACACAAACATTTTCACACGAGTATCTTAAAAATTCAAAAAAATCACAGTAAACGACAAATTAAAAACTGACTCTTCTACTATTGCTTTCGAGAAATATACAATAATTATGGCAAATGCTGCAACCCTAAGCTTCCAAAAACCCACTCAAAATTGTCCGTCATGGATGACACGTTTGATGTAGGAATCGAAGCCACCGTTTTATACACACTTACTTATAAGGGGATGGGGTTGTAAAACGTTTCAGGCACATGATTGAAGGTCGTTTGTTCACCATCTACAACGACCATCAAGCATAAACCATTCAGATTTGCTTTTATGCAAAACACTGTAAAATCTTCCCATCGACAACTGCGACTTCTCGACTCCATTGGCCAATTTTCTACCACTATTAGATACATTGAGGACACGCAGAACATTGTTGCTGATACACTGAAAAAATAACCCTTTTTTCAACAACTGAATTGGCAGCCATTACTGCTGAACAACGTGAAGATCTAAATGGATCAAATAACTGCCAATCGCGTCTTGTTTGGACTTTGCTCTTCATTTAAAGCAGATCTCGACTGTACTTGTGCTGAACTTGTTTTTGAAGCACGCCAACGATTGTCTGGCTTCATCGACAACCCAAAGACCTTCTACAAAAATTACAAAACATCGAAAATAACTCCAAATTCTGCGCATGCTAAGTCAATTGTTTTGTTTAACCATCACTCTCACTATGCACGCATGTATTTGTGCGACGTAATGCAATGAAAAAAATATAATTTGTATGATGGTCCTTTTTGCGTAATACACAGATGCAAAAAGACTTTCACCTTAAGGTAAGAAAACGGTTACAAGTATTAACAGACTGAAATCCACCTTCCTGGAAGCTTCTGATTTTTTCCACACAATATTTTCAGTATACATATCCTCTGTTGCTTACCCATTCACTGCGTCTAAATATTATCGACCTTGTATGCTATATGAAGTAGAACATTTAACTTCTTCTGCATTCTTCATTAAGCAACTTCCAAATGTCTTGCAAAAAAAAGAACAAAATTCCTCAGAAAAGTAGGTGGAATTTTCAAGCAATCAAGTGAAGTCGTCTACAATTCCGAAGTACTCTTTTTTATGATATATTAAGTTAAGTATTTTTTATCTACTCCCCATAGATATTATTTTAAAACACAATATAAATACAGCATAATACAATTACACTTACACGACCACAAAATCCACCATCTCTAGGTGCTCCAACAGCGACATAATCCTCATTGTTGTCATAAAACTTTCCAGATGTAACAGAATAACCTTGAATAAAAAAAATACTTAAACAAAATTCCATATTCTTTTGTTTTAGCAGTAACAATTATAAACACAATGACATTACATTTGAGTTATCAAGATTTTCCAAAGAATATCACTAGACTTCTAAGAAAAATAAAAAATGATAAATTCTAAACTAATTGCAATAAAAATAAATATTAAAAAAAAGCGTTTTTTTTAAAAAAAATAATAAGCACACTAATTATATGATTAAAAATATGTACATAAAAAATTTACAGAAGTATTTTGAACACAGCAACATTACTTGCTAAGTCTTTTTTAAATTTTTAATTATTTAAATAAAATAAGTAGAATATTCTTTCGGAAAATTAAACCTAGTATAAAATCGAGCACACCTAAATTATGTTACATATATAAATCTCTTACATTTTTATTAGTAATTAAATTAAGAGAATTATATTATTCTTTTGAAAAATTAAAGCTAGAGAGAATGAGAAAGTGTGTGTGTTGAAATTTTCACATAAAATTTTATTGAAATTAGTTTAGACCAATTTGATTTAAAAAGAATAGAAAATACGCTCTGGTTGATACCGAAAAGAGTAAATGTTATTTTTTTTTATCTGAATCCAGAGGAAAGAAGAATAAAAATTGTCAAATATGTTACTTATATTTAATACTTTAGCAATTCTAAGTAACACCCAAATTAATATTTAAATAGGTTCCATAAATAATAACTGACAATAAATGATTTTTTTGCATACTAAAAAATAGTCATTAATTTATTAATTGTTTAGCAGTTGATAACTGACAATTTCTTTTTGAATTCTTAATTTAGCAAGTACGCAATTACAGCCTATTTCTATGTATTCTAGGAAATTAAATTAAAAAATACTAAATATACATACCAATATAAGACTCTGGTGTTAAATTTTGATCGATAGGTGGATCGGGAACATATGGCCGTCTATATTCTGTGTACACATTACCAGAACTCAAATTATAGCTCACGACAGTACCTACATTATTTCATAATAAAAAATGTATTAGAAAGTTCACTTACAAGCTTTTTATGAAATACTCATTTTAAAGCAAATATGTGTTACATAAATTTACACATAATTTTGTGTAAAGTATACAATAAAAGTTCTTCTCACAAACCTAATATTGCAAAAAAATATTAAATATTTAAGAAGTCAGATCAATATAATTTCACTACATGTTTTGTAGAGTATTTGCAAAACTGCTGTGTCTTGTTTTAACATAAATTTCTGCACAAACGAGAGAGAATTTTTTTAACTATAATACTACTTTGTTATGATAGTTTTATTTAGAATATTGTTATAAAATTCTTTTAAGTTTGAGATGTTTCTTGCGTTTTTATGCATTCATGAAATTTCATAAGATACTAATGCCAATGACTAATATCAAATCTCTTTTTTCGTAAGAGTTGTTTGAAAACATTATCTCTCATCAGAAAAAACAGTTTAAATCGTGTAAACATTTCTGCTGAGACATTATATTAAATTAAAAAGTTTATTTTAATAATATTACGAAAATTTACTCTTTTATATGGTCCCCCATTTCAAAATTTTAGTAAGGTTTATGCGTATTTTATGAAAATATAAGACGAAAAGGTCTTCCGTATAACAAAATTTATCAGAAAAAACTTATAAATATTGAAAAACTTTTTAAGATCGTTTATTTTAGTATTACAAAGAATGAAATACTAAAATAAAAACGAAAATCAAATGTCATTTTTTTCAGTTTTTATCATGTCATATCAGAAAATGGTCATGATAAAATAATATATTAAGTACTGAATCTATAAGGTGATATTGCTGAATGTGTTTATCATAAGTAGCTATGCAGAACTGAATTCGTAACAGAACGCATTGAAACATGTAGTTCGTGAAACTACTTGTCAAGAAAGAATGATACGCTGATTCAGATAATTCCGAGAGATCAACTAGGAAGCATAGATTGCTTTGATCTAACATAAAATTAAAAATTCATTTCATGTATATTAAGTGGGGAAAGCGCGATGCTCAATCTGCCAGAACTGGTTTCTTTATACAATCTTACTGGTTCTTTTATACATGAATGATGTCTTAACATTACAAATAAATATTATTAACAAAATATTAAAAAAAATTAGTATTATAATTTCTTATTTTAATACTTTGTTTTGCTTTTATATTACATTATAAAGACAGTTGAGTTAAATTTAAGAATCAAAAAAATATATATGCACTTTTTCTAATTCTAAATAAATAATATTGGTTGAAAAGAATTTAAATGCACAAGAGATAAAAATTTTAATAACATACATGTAACAAAAGTATATTGTTTGTGTAAATACACACTGAAATTGTTCATATTCCAAGTATGTAGTTATGTATAAAACAAAAGATCATTAACGAATGAAAAATTTACTTACCAGTCCAATCATAAAATCCAGGAGCTCCCAGATGTAAATAATTTCCATCCTACAATTACACAAAAAATACATAAACTCTTTTCATAACAATTTAAATAAAAGAATAGTTCTCTTGAAAAAATATTGTTCCAAGAAATTTGAAATTAGTGTTTTAATGATTAATTGTATTGTTTCCATTATTATTTTTATATGTATAATTTATACAAAAATACATAACATCCATAAGAATAAGTTAAGGAATATACCTTCTCTTTTAATAATGTAGCTCTAAGTAGTAGAAAATAAAAATAATAAATTAAGTATTTTTCGAAGTATATTTAAGTATAAACTAATGCACAAAAAAGCACAAATCCTGAACTTCGTTACTTTTATTCTTACTAAACCCGTTTTACTAAAGAGATAGAAAGTTTCTAGAAATGAATTCTTATTTATCATATTTACCAACAAAAATCTTTAATGATTGATTCAAACCAGTGTTCTGATTTCAATACATTTCTTTATAGATCTATATTTTCTTTATGCTTATGAGTGAAGCTGCACTTGTATTTCATAATAAAGTATAAGCTTATAAAAAATTATGTAAATTCAAATAAGATTCAACCTTTAGCAAAAAGTATGTAAAATGTAAAAAGAATTCTTAAATTGTCGGTTATATTTCTATAAAAATCAGGATTACAAAATTAACACATAGAATATTCCATAAGAGTTTTGTTAATGATTTAGTAAATTTAAAATTTTGGCAAGTTTGAAAAATGATTGACATTTATTAAAACTTGTAGCGTCTAAAAAATATTTAAGAAAATAAAAATAGTAAATTAGGTATTTTTCGAAGTATATTTAAGTATAAACTAACGCACACAAAAATAACACATATCCTAAATTCATTACTTTTATTCCTTACACCCGTTTTACTAAAGAGATAGAAAGTTTCTAGAAATGAATTTTAGATCCATCTTATTAAGCAGCATTTTTATCAAATTTAATGTACAAAAATTTATTTTGAAAATTCTTTTTCAAAACATATCAACTTACTAATTTTAATACTTTTTTTAGCAATATTTACGAAAACCAATTTACTGTAATGGAAGAAAGTGCAAGATAAAATATCTAATTTTTACATCCAGAAGATAGATTAAAAATGCGCAGTCTCTTAACTAAAAATAAATTGAATCATCGAAGCAAGTGAGTGTGAGGTTTTAAACATTCAAAAGAATACTATAAGTATTAAGATTGAGTTGCAAATACAGTTAAAGCTAAAAAGATTTGAATAAGTCATTACGTTATGTAGTTAAGTGTTTTTATGAAAAATTTAATAGCTGTATACTTTTTTAGATAGAAAGCAAAATCTACTATTTTCAGTATTTTTTTATAATTTATTGCAAAACAATTTGGCACAATGACAAAAATATTTTAAATAAGCTACACATAAATTAAAATTTATGCATTGCATAGATTGTACAGTATTAAAGTTTTATGAGTAAATTCCATTCTTATATCGAAATGATGTAAAACTTAAGAAATATATAAAAATTATATTTATGCTATTTCTAATGATTTTAATTAATTATACTTGTATCAAAATTAGTTTAAATTTTGTTGATATTAATTCAAGTTCCTCAAAAAAAAATATTTTTCCAGATCTATTTCATTGTTGAAGTATCATTTTTTATCTAAGAATTCAAACATCTCCATAAGTTTTTGTTGATATTTGAGAATTTGTGGTAGTATATCTTTCCTGATTAGAAAAGATATTAATTAAATGGTTCGAGCCGTGGTCATCAGTTACACTTCGAATGTGTATGTTTGTAGTGGTTAAAAACACTCTTCAAGCAGATGGTTACAGCCTAAGAAGATAGTTACAAACTAATTATATCTCGTGTACAAAAATTAATCATAGGACCACTAAATAAATCACCAACTTTCCAAATTGTTGCATAACACCTAAGCTTTAGCATTTAGATTTATACAATAGTTTTTTATTCATTTATTCTACCAAACATTAAATTTATCTTAAAAATTTATTTATTCAGTCTTGTTCTTAAATTGTCTTCCTGAATGCCAATTTGCATTCTATTTTGCCTTAATGATCCTTCAACTAATCTCATAAATTTTTTCAATTGCTATTTAGAAGCACAATTTTTTTGTTTTCAAAAAATGTTAATTTAAAACATAACTTTTGACGAACTGAACTGAAAATTCGCATAATATAGTTAAATATATTCAGTGTAAAATATAGAATAAAGTAAGAACTTAAAATTTATGAAGATTTCATTGTACTTTAAAAATATTTTCTTTATTAATTTCTGCACTTATATTCTTGTTACCTATTAATGAGGAATAAAACTTTCTATAATGAGTAAGCGTTTTTGTGACACTGGAAATGTTTAAGTTGCTTTTGGTGTATTCTAAATTTAAGGAATATCCATTGAATAACTAATATGTATGCCTATGTATCGATGAATAAAAAACATTAAGCTAAATTCGTTTGTGTTTCGTAAGTATTACAGTCAATAGAATGATAAATTTGATTACATACTCAAACTAAAATTTTAATTAAAAGATCACGCTAAACATTTTTATAGTCTCAAAATAAATAGAAAATTTTACTGTCAACAAAATTACAAAATCTGGCAGTAAGTAAAGAAGTGACTTCTTCTTTCATCAACTGATAAATTTAAAACCATGTTAGGCTAACGGATTAATATGTATATTAAAAAGTAGAATAGTTTAATAATAACAATATTTTTTTAATGTAAAGAGATCTCAAAAACAGATCCATAAAGCGGAATTTAAATTTAGGTGTGAAGTAAAGAAAAAAATACATATTGTTTCACTATAAAAGTTATTTTCTTGCAATGAAACCATACCCACCTCTGAAAAAGCAGCTGATGTGCCAACTTGTCCAAATGCATAATAATAAATACCAGGAGGTATTATAGCTTGCTTAGCTAAAAGAAATTAATCATCATTTAACTTTGTTTTTTAATATGTTATCGATAGTTAATACAATATAATAATAATTAAATATAACAGAACCACATTAAGTAACATTTCTTTAATAATAAAGTGAAATTCTAGAATCAACGTCAAGAGTAAGATATAAATTGTGATTGTATCGGTTAAGGGCTTTATAAATATATAAATATAAAAAATCTATGATTGTTAAAAATGTATACACTTTATATCATGCGATACATGTAATTATCCATATATCTTCAATATATTATTATATTGAATTGAATTCATATTACATAATACATTGAATTTATATCGTAAAAGTTTTCCAGAACGATAATGCACACGTCATGGTTTGATGAAAACGAAAATGAAGTTGAACATCCACCTTGACTCGCATAATCACCCGAGTTCTATATAACTGAGCAATTATTGTATATTTTAGAGTGTTCAATACGAAATTGGTAAGGTCCACCGGCATCTCTTCAAGAATTTTCACAATAACTCCAGGAAGAATGGTACATTATTCTTCTAAACACTATTCATCACTTGTATGAGTCGATTCTTAGGCAAATCCAAACTGTATTACATACCAAAGGCGATCATACACCATACTAATAAAAGATTCTATATCTAAGGTGTTTCCATTATTTTGATAACCACCTGTATGAATTTGCCAGCTTTTTAAGTGCATTAAATGTTATAAGTGATATAAATAAATGTTCGAATGTTAGACAAGCGTTTGATCAAGATGAATAATTTTAACTGCATTGTTTTTGTTAAATTAAGCTTACTAGTTATTCAATTATTATTTTTAAGAGGATTTTTTAAGCTTATGATTAGATATTACACCTCAATATCATTGCGAAAAGTAAAGTTACACTTATATTTAATGGGTATAGGATTAATCAAATATTTTAATAAAGAATTTTTAGATGCGCCAATAACATTATTTTCGTTAAAATTTAATATGTCTTAAATTTCTAAAAAAGGAAAATAAAATCAAATTAATGAAAAGGACAAAAAGATATTTGAATTATCAATTCCAGAATTTCTTCCGTGAAGTTGTGGAAATCAAGTGATGTTACTTCTAGTATTTTCAGTAAAATTATAGACATAAGTGCTTATGTTAGGTTTAGCATATTCTATTAACATACTTGGTTTTAGAAATTAACATTTTTGGTTTTAAAACTAGTTAACGCCCGAATTAATATTAATATTTTTAATTTTTATTAATATCACTAAACTTATTATTGTTTATTAACTATTTTAATTTATTTGATTTCAAAAGCAGTCAATTCCAAAATTAATACGTTGAGATTGAAATGGTATTTTACTACAATTTATTTTTCTATAATTTCTTCTATTTTACAACTGTCAGTTTGAATGAATAAATAAAATTTATTTATATTATTTCTAAAAAGAAAAAAGAAAAATTTAACATAAGAACTCACATTTCTCAACAAAAGGCACTAATTTTCTAGCACTACTGGAATCTAGTTCACTGTTGATAACATAACATGCACCATTTGCTAGATAATGCTGTCGATAAAACTGGTTTTTCCATAAATGGCCACAAGTCTAAATAATTAAAAAAAAATGTAATGATATACGTATTTATACTAATATATGTGGCTTATGAATTATGCGATTATATTTTTGTTATTTTATAATGAATAAATAATTTGAACAATATGAAATAAAGAACAGCAAGCAAAAAGAAAAAATAAATGTTTTTCAAATCTGCAGTACAGAAGAAAAGAATGCTAATGCACAACAATTAGTATTATTATATTTTAAATAACTCTAAATTCATTTCTTCATAAGGTATCAATAATGTACAAAATTGAGCTAAAAAATAATGTGTAGCTGTAAAATAATGTGTACTTTTAGAATAATATCAATCGCCTATAAATCTGGTGCTCAGTATAATTGTTGGTGCATTTGTTTCTTATCTCGTGTGAAGTTTGGAGAGGTTCGATATCCAAGTTGAGTAGTACATATTGTTCGAAATGATCCTCATATTTAAAAAATGGAATTAGAATGACAAATAAAACGGCAAATAGTCATGGAAATGCGGAAAGTTATTTAGCGTATTCATTATTCATTTCAAAGTGAACTATGAATCAGAAAAGATTATTGCTGGGTGTAATCTATTGTTCAATGAATCGTATAATCTATTGTTCAATGAAATCCAACTGGTTCACAATGAGTTTATTGCCCAAATTAGCTTCTATTACACTTTGAATTACATGCTAAATTACATGCGCCGAATTTTCATTCGGCTATCTTGCTGATTATTTTTAATAACATATTTAAAAGAAATAACTAATGACTGAGATTTTGCGAGCTGTTCAAGTAAACTCAAAATTTAATTCAACCTCAATAATTAATTATGTTTAATAGTGACACAATTTTTATCACATTCTACACAAATAAACCAATTATTTTTGCATCATTAGAAGTTGAAAAAAAACTTACAGGTCTGCTTCAATCATCAGCAACCATTTTTACAATAAAAATGTGCTTTTATCATTTAAACCAGAAATTATTTCAGTCATTATACTCTCCAATAAATATGTAAAGTCATTCCAGATGATATAAGCCATTTCAAATTATAAAATAGAATCTTAGGTATATTTTATCTTGTCTCGTGTAGATGGTATAAAATAGAAAAAAATTTCAATTTAAGATTAATAGCAGAACAGAAGTAGTTACACATATAACATTTTCTTGACTATCTTACTTATTGCTATTATTTCAACGAGGGAATTAATATATTTTGTCCTCTTCCTATTGCTTCAAATCCATTATTAATTGTTTGTTGAATATTGCACTTCTTCCAAAAACGTATCTACAATATATCTGAATTCATTTTTAATAGTTTTTAAACTCATAGCTCATAATCTATACAACAAGTATTTGCCAAATTTTATTAACACTAAAAATGTTAATTTGTACAAATTACATGTCATGTGTAAAATTATATGTCAATGCACACCCTAAGGCTATTAACAAATTTTCTGTTTATGTAATAATTTCTATGCTTTATGCATTTTTTTCAGTGTGTTTTTTAATGCAATACATTGTTCTTTAAAAAAATAATTTAATTTCTTCGCAGTGAAATGTACCATGTCTCTTACTTCTCACTGTATATTACAGTACGTCGTAGTCTTATTGTAAAATATAAGAATTAGTAATGTCGTTAAGTTGTCAGCTGAAGGATTGGAGATCTGACTTTTAGTACAACAGTTCGTAATTTGGACTCTTACTCCGCATAAAGCAATTCTTTGTTATTCATGTTAAACCGTAAGCACAGTCAAATTAGCCGACATATGAAAAAAAGTGATGAAAAGTTTCAAACTAACCAACATTCATTAATGACATTTGAAAGTCAATGCCGATCACTTCAGAGAACATAGCTTAATCAGATAAAGAGACTGATAACCCTACATCAAAAATTATCACTTTGCTTAATATTGCATGCAAAGAAAAATTGTTCATTGATTTTTTTTTATTTTTTTTTCGATAGTTGTCCTAGTGGTGAGTGCATGACAGTGATCATTAAGCCCTTATTTTATTTTTCGTGTTTATAGTTCCGTTCATCTTAACTTCATTGATTTCCGGTTTCCGGTTCTTACTAGCGGTCAAGTTCGGTCTCCTCTCAATGTCACAGTAGACAACTATACTTCTTTTCATCAGTTAAAAGTTTGATTTTATACAGAGTAAAAATCTCAGATAGCAAAGTTCAGCTTGTTACAAAAGTTAATGTGATCATGGTGGATACTTTCCTCGTGCAGGCATAATATTGCATGCAGGATTTTAATGATAACATTGATATTGAAAATTAAAAAAAAAAAAATTCCTTATTCTAAATTTTCATTGTAAGTTATGTGTTCTCAGTATTCTTGTATAATTTTAATCTAATAAGAGTTTTGAGAATAAGTGTTTTGAATTTTGTTAAGAAATTAAAGAAACCTGCTCTATTTACTCATTCTATAAGTCTCTCCATATCATCGGTTTCGCATCAAAAGCTCGCCAAAATTATAAACGCTGTTTTTAAATGTTTCTTTTGTATTAAAATATTACTAGTTAACAATTCAAAACTGACCTATCACAACACTTCTCTAAAACGCATTTTTACATCATAAGTTTCATTAACGTATTCTTTCAATTTTTATGAAACACAAATACATAGATAAGCGTAAAAACCAGAATAAAATATTATTTATTCTTTCCCAACTCACTCAACCTTCAAGACTGAAAATTGTTTTTAAATTGCTCATATATAAACTAGAAAAGAATTTTAGCTGTATTTTAAATAAAATTTAAAGAGATGCTCTTATTTATTGTACACATTTTCCTGATTCATATTTATAAATCTGTTCTTATAATTTATTATATTTTGCTGCTTTACTATAATGCATTTTAAACATTTTTTACATAAAAAGTAATGTCCGCGTTAATTGTAAAACCTATTGCAAAAACATTTCAATTAAGTTTGAGTGTTACATTGCTGATTTAACAATATAAATTTAACATTTATACGCGATGTCATATTTATAAATATGATTGTTACAATGAAATTTTATATTTATGACATTGAACTTTTATATAGCTTAGAGTAGTGCTATTAAGGACAACAAACATATTTTATAAAACTAATTTGTTTAAAAATAAGTATATTTTATTTTCTTTGTTCTGTTCATCAATTATAAAATAAGATTCATTTACTTACAACAATATTGTTTTGCGGCTTGTTTTGGAGAATATCTAAGCTCACTCCAAGCCACATAGAATCCTTTTTATCATAATAAGCATCATCGATTCCATTATCTGTTTGAGTATTACCTGAAAAATAACTTATGATTAGAAAATAAAAATCAATTTAATTTAATACATATTTCAACGTTATTTACTATTTCATTGAACAGAATTGAGATGATCACATCCATATTTTAAATAAAAAGTATATAAATCCTTAAACAAAAATCCTTAAACATTTAAGAAGCGTCTGAGATAGAAATTTATTAAATCACTTTATACAAGGACTACCGTTTATTAAAGTACTTTAGTTTGATAAATTATATAAGCAGCGTGATTACTGTCAGGAAAAAATTAGTCCGGTGAAACAAAACTTATTTTATGATTTACTAAGTTGCTTTAAAAAATCTTGAAAAGAATTGTGATTTTTCAACTGCACATATGATTGTAATGAATTTGCGCGTGTTTGTGCTTAACATTTTACCATCATCTGGATGAAATTCATTCTCAATTCTAAGGAATATTCTTCTTCCTAATGATGTACAGGATTTATTACTATAATTTAATATGATTCATAAATAATCAAATGAGACACATTAGATATACAAAAACAACTATAAAAAGTCTACAAAAATAACTACAAAACTATAACTTTACTATGTTCAAACATTAAATAAAATAACAGAGAACAAATCAAATAATCAACTATTTGTATCAATAAAATCCTTCATCTTTTTCCTCTCCGAGTTTTTCGATAGAGTTGAATTGAGAATGCTTAAAAAGGATAGAATGAAACTTATATCAGAGCATAGTCTAATTTAAAATATACCCAATGCTCCTTTCTCATATTTTTATTACAGTGTTTGCAATTAATTGAAATCACAATTAACTTTGATATGAACTCACTGTACAGTTGATTATCTTGCTATGTAGTTCATTTAAATAATGTAACATAGTTTCGGAATTCTGCTTACTTCAAGAACAGAGGAGTGTGGTTCTGTCCTCCAGTTTTAATTTTGCTGCCTTTTATCATTCATGCACAATTTCTGGGAGTAGAGAAAAAAATATCTTTCTTTCCATATTTTAAATATTTTTTTTTAAAAAAAGAAATAATATTTACCACCGTAATCTTCTAAGAAAGATCTTATCAGTATAATCAAAGCACTTAAAAAAATTATTTGAAAATTTTGAAAACTGCACAGTAACGATGAATCATCATTAACATCCTACAAAGCAAAACTGCAAATGACTTCTCCTTTCTAGTGGTAGGACAGTGTTCTTTGAAGCAAAAGATCTCGATCTCAATCCCAGCCACTGTTGAACAATGGGGAATGAATGTTATTCTTCTGCATGCAAATCTGTCTCGGTTATGTTTGTGAGTTTTCTGAGATTCCTCACTTACGACTCGTGTTCATGGTCTATCTCCATGAAAAGCTCTCTCTGTAGGCACTATAAGCGGATTTATTATCCTATTATAATAATGTCCTCCATTTTAATAACCTCCAACGCTATATTATCCTACCGGCAATATATCGTTGGAGGTTATTAAAATGCCTTACAACGGTTTTCGGTCATTAATTTATGACGTGACCTAGTGATAAGACTTGGCGCAGCTTGTCCTTTTTGGACCTTGTGCCATAAAACCCAACCAACCAACTAGTGATGAGACTTTTCAGAGCGAAAGTCCCCAAATACTATCTGTGATGATTAGCCAGCTATTGTTTAACAATGGGGGATACATCTGTCTTTTGCATGTATGTCTGTCGAGATTAGTGCTTGAGAGTTTTCCTCTTGATAGAAAAATCTCACTACTAAAAATTTAACTTTTAAATACGAAAACGTCGTGGCGTTGTTTCCTGAAATGTAGGTTTTTAATTTTTGAAAAAGTATTGTTTTTTGCTAAATGCTACAAACGACAATATTTAAATTCTGATATTGAAAACTGAATCATACCAAATGTACTTTGAATTTAGACTATGGAAATGGATGGTAATTAAAATTAATTTTTATGTATGCATATATATATATATATATATATATATATATATATATATATATATATATTACTATCCATTTGCTCAGTCATTAACTTAAAAACCAGCAAACAATCTTGCATCCCATACGAGATTAAGAATAATATTACGGAAAATGCTACGTTACTATGGACTCACTCGTTAAAATGTGATTCTATATAAGCAATAACACATTTCCGTTATGAAAAATTACTTAAAACCTAGTATAATGTTTATTATTTTTAAAAAATTTAATCAAACACACACATTTGTTTTATATTATCCATTAACTTTGAGTTACACAAACGCGTTTTTTTATGATTTCATAAAGAAATGGATTAGGCTTTTAATTATTACTATCTAAAATAGTTGAATTAATTCATTAAAAATTTTGAATAATCATTAACAATGCTAATAATGAGGATATTCAATTATATTTGAATAGTAGTATAATCTAGTATTTGTGTGTGTGTGTGTATTGAATATCTATATTAGTTAGAATTTGTATTTTATAGTTGAGCTTGTGAAATATTATTCAGTCAAGTAAAGAATTGTACCGCCATCTTTCGGTCGCTAACTGAATTATTTGTGAAATCTTTTTTTGCTTTCGTCACACAAAATCCGACAATTTTCCTATAGATTTGGTGTAAACCACATATTTTTATTTTAATTCACATCGTTTTTAAAGCCTTTCCCGAGTTTTGAATCACTCTGTGTGTCATAATAAACAAAAAAACCAAAGACAAAACTTTGTTTTAACAATTGCGGTAAATTTTCGCAGAAATATATAATCTCTTGTATACATTAATATGTGTTCAAAACCACACAGTTACTTATTCATTAGGTTATCACACACAATCTCTTCTTGCCTTTTCAATGGTTTTCTTAAAAAAGGAAGTGGCTCTAAATAACCTTTACTTATTTTCAAGAAAAAGTATTTCGTGGACAGATATTATTCATACACTTGAACTTTCAAATGACTAAGAAAATAACCACGCTACATTATGTTAATAAAGAAATCCAAACTTTTTTTCAAAATGCGTAAATTTTATCCGCAATATTTTTTAGAAAAATTTAAATTCATTGCAATCTGCAAAATATTTAGCTATTTATGTTTAATAATTATGTCAAGTATTTCACATTAAGATTTTTTATAAAATTTTTGCTTTAATTATTTTTTGCAACCAACCAACAAGTATTTCCTAAGTCCCAATAAATTTTGTCTTGATGACTATCTTACTTTCTCAATCACTTTTTCACGGTATGTAACAACGGTAGGTTAATCATAGAGATTTTTAAATTAAAAAAATTCTTTGTTTATTTAATTACATGAAACAATCATTTTTATTTCTTGACGCATTGTAACTTTTAAGTTAGCAGAAATATATTAATGTATTCAACATAAGAAGGTATTTCTAATGAAATTCCAGAATATGTGAAACAACTTTTACTTTCCTTACATATTGATCTGGTGTCTTAAAGCGACCAATTTTAACATCGATAATGAAATTGCATATTCGAAATTTTAGTGACAAAAGCAATACAAACTATAGTATCGTATTTTTTTACTATAGAACTGATGGAAGAAACGAGACTTTGTGACGCTATAGTCTAAAAAGCAGTACATTATACAAATACTTTTCCCCATTTAAAGTCAGAATTTATATTCTTATAATATTTATGCAATTTAAAATTTCATAATTTTTCTCAGAATGGATAATAAGTAGTATATACATTCCTGCAATGTCTATCGATTTATAATAAAATTACTACGAATTTCAATATAATGAATTCCATTTTATTTTCTTGCTTTATGAAGATATGTATATTTGATGTTTTTTTAAACCGTATTATTTAATAAATATACTTTTGGTTCCTTTATGGCATTATAACACGTTCTTTCACGCAAAAATTAATAAATTTCTCTTCAACTGGAAAAACTTTTGCCCCTTAATGTATGCAGGAAGTAAAGTGTTTTTTTTTGGGGGGGGGATTTTTGAAAAGTCAAAAGTTAATTATTTTCTTTATTAAAATAATTTGGATTATAAATTTTATTAAATTTGGTTAATAAATTTTATTTTTCTAGTATGATAATTTGAGTTTTAAAACATTTCTGTAGCTTATACAAATTCAAATTTCAGAAAGCCCAATTGACTTAAATTAAAGACAGAGAGCTGTCATGAGTATTATTTAATAAATCAAAAATACCTGAACAAAGGATATAAATATGAGATTTTAACAATATTCCTAATTTTTTTGTTTTTAATGTGTATCTATGAGATATTTATTTTTGATTTTGAAGGAATTACAGTTTTATGACATCCCCTTTAACTAAGGGTTAAAAAAAACTAATATAATAAAAAAAATAATTTTACTAAATGTCATTTTCCTACTTTTTATAATTTTTTTTTATTGTTTGATTTTTGATTGTAAAATATTAGTGTAATGAGCTGCAACAGAGCTAAATAAATTAAAACATCATTTTTTGGAAATATTTACAAATTTTTTTTTTTTTTTTACTAAATCTTGTTATCAAAAAACAAAGCAATTCAGCGATCCATCATCAGAAAATCTAATTCAACGATCTAATAAGAAAATAAAAAAATGATAATTATCATGGAAAAATTTATATTTTATCATTTCTATCTCGAACAATTTAGGATTTAAAACTCAACTTTTATAAAAACTTGTTTATTAAATACCAAATTTTACAAGTCATTAGTATTCAGTTCCTGTTGAAATATTTCTCAAACGAAACTTTCTTATTTCCTTTAAAATGTAGTTATTTTTTGATATTACTTGTATATATTTTGACGAGAGAGCAGTAGAAAATAAAAAAAACATTATTATTATTTTAAGAAAAACATTTTCTCGTTGTAAGTTTGTATCCAAACGCATTGTTTATATATCCATGGAAATAACCGGCAGTTATAACTCAGCCGTCTTCGGAGGCGAAAGGCCCATCTTCTCTATTCCAGTCATAATTGAACTGTGGTGTGTTCATACTGTCTGCTAACACATGTGAAAATGGCTCATTGTGGGTTTCGCAGATTTTCACCTCTGGAAAATATGAATACGCCACACTGTACTTAAGAAGTTTTCTTAAAATGCACTTATACACGGTCTCATTAATAAGTTCACATTAATTATAATGTGTTAAATAATATGAAAAGCTCATTTTTTTTAATTTGAAATACGTTTTCAAAATAGCTCTATAGAAATTTTTTGATAATTCAGAATTTATGAATCATCATACAAAATTACTACGGAATTTCACTTAATGTATTTTAACAGTTCTTCACATTGATTTTATTATCGTATAAAGGAATACAAAAGGTGGAAATTCTTAATTGATTTTATTCGACCATATTTTCAGGTATTTCATACATAATCGACGTATTTGCAATGATTCAAGAATTATAAGAATTCATCTTATGTAAAAGTGTCCATCATCCTAGTAAAAAGAAAAAAGATAATATCTTCTTTGAAAAATTTTATAATTGAGGTTTTTTACGTGTGTTGATTCACTATTGTTAATTAAATGCACGTGTGAGTGTAATTAAGGATGTGAAATTTCAGAAAATAAACATAAAAGATTTCAAAATTGTTGCACTATCTCAAAGGTTACGATAATTTAAACAGAAATACAATGTGAGAACAAAACATTCTGAGGTATTTTTATTCCGTAAGTTTCAGTTTCATTTTCAAGTAAATTTATGTCCTTCGAAAGACTTCACGTAACTGATTAAGTGAAATGTCTCTGCTATTTTCATATTAAACGTAAAAAGAAATATCAGAGGGTGACTACAAGAAGACAAGATTTAAATATTGAGGGAAATTTTCACAAAAGTCCACATTTAATTATAATACATAGTTAGTAAAATAAAACGTTTTCTGAAGGAGGAAAGAGGGATGAGATAAAAACAACAGTCCCCTTCCAAATCTCTTGTATTTATACGAATGCTGTTTTTCAAATGACACTTCCAAATTTTTACACAACACAAATGAATAAGTATAACACTTTAAATCACACAATCACTAATGACACGGTGGTCTTTCACAAAATCTTGTTCAAAATTACTGTTTTTCAATCCGAAAGTGTTACTTTAATGATTAAATGTGATCATCTGAGAACTACAATGAATAGTTTTTATATTGAGATTGAATTCAAACACGTTAAACTGACTATAAAAGTTTGGGATGAAATCGTATAGAAATATCCGAAAACAATTTTTATTCATGATTGAAAATAGTGAAATATCGTTCAACATCTATGCTATTATTCGGTATCAAACTCGTGCCCACTGAATGTGAAATTCTAAACAGTATTCAATAGCGGCAATCCACTTTTCGGATTGCCGCTAATGAATAGTGGTTAGCATTTCTCAAAATCTTTAACGTTCATTGATATGTTAAATGTTTCTCAGAAAATATTTTCAAAATAATTTAATTTTTAGTTAAAATATATGAATATAAAAATTTAGAAATGTTTTTGGCATTGGAAGAATTATTCGCTATAATCTGTAATCACTACATTAGAGTGCAGGTTATTTGCGAAGAGGCATGCACAATTTTTTATCTCTTCAAAAGTCATGGATGCAGAGTGATATAACCTATTAAGTATAACAAGTTTCATTTATTTCTGAAAACGATAAGTAAAACCTCACAGAAAGAATTGGTATCACAGATTTCCGGTTTTGAAAGCGAAACGTCCTTTCTTTAAAGTAGTTCTTAAAATAATATTCAGTTTCGAAAATTTCTCTATTATATCTTTGTTTTTGGTTGAATTACAATCGTATTTATGACTAAATATTTCTTTAATAAAAACATGCAAAGTCTTCTGAGGTCCTGGTAAAAACTCGTTTTCAACTCTGACTTCACAAGTGTGTGAGCTCCTTTGTTGATTATGGTGGTTTTTGTAAAGAAATCAAAATAATTTTTAAGAAAGAGTTAAATTTGTAGTAGTTTCACTCAGTTTAATTAAAAAACGTAAGATAACTTCAGAGAATTATACTGCGCCCCTTTTCAGGAAATCAAGAACATTTTGGTATCAGTAAAAACAAAATTACTAATACTATAACCATAATACTTTTTATTTTTATCCTACAAGTTCATCAATAGTTTAGCAAAATGGTAAAACTCCACAGTAGCAGTTGATTAGTTGTTATGTCACGTAAATTAAATGAATTGATACAGAAACCAAGTAGTAATAACTGTGATGTTGGTAGATATGGATACAGCAGAACTGAGAAATAAGAAATTGGTTGATTATTAAGAATTCATTAAAAAATCAAAATCATGAATATGAGTAAAATTAGAAGAAGGAAATAAATGAGATTGATGAAGGATAAACTGAATTAAGGAAACTGTGCATACTTCCGTTTCGTTTAGTTCCTGTGAGAAAAATTACTAGTTTTTTGGGCCAAAATAATATGGGAATAAGCTGATTATTTTTCTCTAAAAAAATCTACTTATTTCATAAAATGCAAAAAAAAATTTGCTGGTTTGCTATAAAAAATGCATACAAATTCTGCAAGCATAATTCTTGGCTTGTTTAAAGAGAATGATTTTTGGTGTATACATTGGCATTCCAATTGCAGTTTTAAAAACTTCAGCATGACACTTCACATTATTGTATTCGCTTTGACTTTAAAATTTGAAAAGGTATTACTCTGTCGCACAGAAAAATGCTATAAATTCAAAATTCCATGAAAGTAATTTGATAAGTATATATATTTTTTACTTATATAAATTCTAACAATTTTTTAAAATTCCAAAATAATTCATTTTTTGCAGAATTTTTCAAATAATTAATATTTTTAAGAAATTTTATTTTACAAATTTTATTATTCTCTCATTAATGGAAAAAGATTAATTAAAATCTCTTTCATAAATAAATAAGTCATTTAAGAATGATTCATTACGCGGTTAATATTTAATTATCTTAGTATTCATATCAAATTTTATTAATTTTGATGGAATCAATGAATGTAAGTACTTAACTTATCAATCCGATACCGACTCAGCAAAGATCTTAGTACTGAGAATGCCTATGCAGTTCAATCTTTTATACGGTTTAAAACTCTTCTTTTGGAGCGACGTGAAAATTTGAAGAACTAGATCATGTACATACTTCAACTCGTGTATTAAAATTATTATGCGTTTAGCTCTGCTAAGTGGTTTCGCTTGATAGAAATAGGCAGCCAGAAAGTATTACAATATATAACCTAATCTAACTTTAACTATCTCAACCCTAACTCTATCTCTCTAACTCTAACTTTAACTTTATCAAAGTCTAAAGGCGAAAGTATCTTCAACATAAATATGTTTTTTAATCCCATAGAAGAGAATTTTAAAAATATGAAATTGGTAAACAAGACATAATAATATTTATCCAAATACACTTTTAAGAAATTTTCCATGCTTGATTAAATAATTTCATATTCTGTTATTTATTACTTAAAGTATTTTACCAGAAACTAACGTATGAGGCACAAGGCAACATAAATTTGTATTTAGATTTTGAAACAGAAATGTAAATATGATATTTCAATATATATAATACATCATTATATAAAATATATTAAATATTTGTATTATTATTAATGAATAATTAATAAAAACTTTAAGTATTAATGAGGACTGTTAAAATGGTTTAAAAGTTCTTTCTGGATGCAATGATTGTAATTTTTTATACATCTAATCGCTAATTCTAATTAAGAAAGTGTACAAGTCAGTCTAAGTTCTGAGATACTAGTTACGTAGTAATCTACAGGAATGGTAAAACCACAATCTGGAGAACAAACTTCTTGTAGCAAAAGCAGCATTTATTTTCTAGGGATCCTATCATCTTAAAACATTGAGAAATAACGATGATGTGAGATTGCAGTTCATCATTACTTTGAAATAGATGTGGAAATTAAGAAAAAAAAAAGATATAAATGTCATTACACTTTGCATTAAGTGTTCCAATTTCTTAATGAATGTTTTATTATGTTTTATAAAGGATAATCTTTTTAATGTATTACCTAATTAGGACAATGATGTAATGAATTTTTTATTGGGAAAATTGATGAAAATCTTTTTACCTAATTCCCGATTTATTTTTGAGATACTGATCCAATTTAACATGGATTTTTTTTCGATGATATGTCTATAAAAATGATGAGTCTATAGTGGATGGATGAGTCTATAAAAAGAATTCTGATGAGTCTATAAAAAGGATTTTGATGAGTCTATAAAAGGACTCTAAAGTTACTACTGACGAATTTCTTCAGAAATAAAAAAGATTTGGGCAATAGATAATGCACGGTTACACCAACGATCTTTGTAAGTAATTCAATAGTATTATTACAATTTTTTATTTTCGCTGAAAAATTTTGCAATGGTAATATGCATATAAATACAATGAGTGCTTCTAAAATAAATCAAAGTGCAAAAAATATAATGTGAATAATATATTTCAATTATATATTGCTATCATGCTATATTTATAAAACTGTTTATCGTGTATGCCCGCATATTAATATTTGTATCGATTATTATTCATTTTTTAAAACATTATTATCATATAATAAAAGATTACTTTCGAAAAATAAATTGTTTCCGCATTTTTATTCATCTCATGAATGTTCTGTACCTTGCATTATCATATCTAATCATTAATTTAACTAAACAGAAGTGTTGATTTTATGGATTTTTTTATCTGATATTACTGTTAATGGCTTAAAATACAGTATCTTTCAACTCATAGATAATCCTTGATACACTAAGATTAAATATAGGCATCATCTAAATTGGTGATAATGGGGAATATCATTTTCCAAAAAGAATGTGTAACAACTATGAAAGATCTTTGATAGGATAAAAATGATAAATTGATTAGAGAAAAATTCTCTTAACATTAAATAAGAGTTATTAAACATAAATTTGTGTTAATCAAATAAAGATATTTAAGTTTTTCTCGCAAAAGAATTGATATTCTCTCAAACATGTATTATGTGCTGAAATCTCTCACAATCAAACATAAATAATATTATAAATCTTTAAAAAGACAGACTGACTTTGGTTCCAGAGAAATAAAATTAAATGTAATAGGATACATTTTAAATAATATTCTCAAGTCTAATAAATTTGGTGTACAATACGGATAATAGGAAGGAAAAGTTAAAATGGCATTTCAATTGGGAATATATTATATGTTAGTAAAATTTGTTTTTCTAACAAAACATTTTTAAGAGGAATATGTAGTAACCATATAAATTTCAATAAATTCTCTAAAATCACCAGGAAATGTATTTATTGCATTGGAACATATTTCTTAGGAAAAAATACCATTAATTATATATTTTACATATTTTGAATAAGTTTGAATTATTCAAGTTTCTCTTTTTCTTTAAGCCTTATAATCAAAAGTAATAATAGGTGACACTAAAATAAAAATAAATAGATATCACTAAAAAAGAAAGTTAATTTGTGCTAAAGTCTTGTACTTCATAAAATGATTAACAAAATACAGTAAAACAGTATTTAACACCCAAAGATATAAAAATGTAAGCTTCATTAAGTTGCTAGTGGATTTGTCAGCACTTCCGCCGGCACAAAAAAGACGAATGATCATTAAATATAGAAGAACATTAAATGAAGAAAAACCCATCAATCCAACATCACTTCTTACAATTGGGTTAATATATCAGTTAATTTTATTAACATTTGAAATTACTTTTAAATATTTTATGGTTTTTTTCCTTTTGAATACAAGTTCTTTGACTTTCAGGACGTTGATTTAAGAGTGTATTCATGTGTTGCAAGTTTGCAATTTTACTTATTATATATCCCATACAATAGCAATATTTCTTCTAGATGTATTTAGGACTCTTATATTTTGCTGAAGTGTTTTAGTGAGAATTTCCTTGATGAGCTCATTAAAATAGAAACAATTTCTTTGCCTAACAAATATCAATTGATACATTAGGCTTCGATTGTTTTCAGTTCCAGACAATTCAAAAATTTATTTTTCTGTTCATTGATAAAAAATTAAAAGTTAACTACGACGTTAAAGCGTATTAAATTACTATTAAATACAATGATTTAGAAGGTATCAATGATTAAAGAAGAAAAATGCTGTCAAAAAAATACATGTACTCGAAGTAAAAATGTATACACCTATTACCATTACTTTAAAGATTTTTTAAACACATTTAAGAATAATATACTCAACTAAGTAATTATACTCAACTAAGTTTATAACAATTAGTGTAAAAGATCTTTTAGAGCCAAATAATATTGCTCAGAAAATTTGTAAATTATTAGCGAATATGTTTGGGTTATGACAGTGTAGCAGCCATCATGTTCGTGTCTGGATTGTTGAAAACTTCAAATCTCTTCAAGCATGAAATCTCCATGTTCATTCACTAAAGGAAGCTGAAACCCATAAAGTAGATCACGGTTATAATATGGTCCAAATTAAATAATACCTTGTGGAAGGTGGTCAAATCTGGGGGTCTTCTGCTTAGTCATAGCTTCTAAATTAGAAGGAATTACTTTTGGAGTAACAATGGCACAATCACTATGCCCCTTAAACAATTAGCCATCAAATTTCATAGTGAAAAGTTTAAAGTTCCAGAAATGGCTGAGCATTACCAAACAGTTGATATATATAGATAAATAGAATTCATTTTTGAAATTCATTGAAGATACATTTTTAAACAGATTTATTTCTTCGACTTACATTTATATATATAGTATAATAGTGATAAATGAAGATTATAGATTATTAAAATTAACCTGTTATATTACTAATGATAATTTAATGTGCTAACAAATATTTGTCCTTCTATTTTAAAAAATAGGAGTTTCATGTGTTTCAAACGAAAGTTTCTAGTTAACATAAAACTGAAAAATAAAATTATTTCATGTAAACTTTAAACATACCTTTCTTATCTAGAACTACTTCAGCACAAGAAGCTCGCATATCACATTGATAAAGCGCTCCTGGTTGAAACAATTGATCGCCTAATACAGAGGAATTTGCTCGAGGTGCTCCGATCATAGCCCTGATGGGAAAAGAAAAATTAAGTCATTTTAAATAAAGCTGGTAAAATACCTATATAGTTACAAAATTTATATTACTTAACAAAGTAGAAAATTTTGTTAGGGAATTTTAAGTAACAAATATTTCTTTCTTCCAATAAAGAAGCTTCAGCAATTTATGTATTTGTCAAAGTGAAATTGTAACAACAAGAAGTGTACTAGACTACGTGAAAATTACAGGATTGATGGAGGTTAGAAATATGCAAATGATTTACACGTATGGAGGTGTAACATGACAGGTCTCCTTCACGAGCACCCTGGTTAGTACTAAAGATGCCACAGCGTTACCATGTTTGTACTTCCGGAGGAATTTACGCATGTAGGAACATTCTGAATATAATGGCTATCTCAACTATTTTGCAGTGAATTCCTACACATTGTGCCATTGAGAGAAATGAAAGGGCAGATTTTCTGACAAAGAATGGAATAATTATTCTACAAACCGTTTTCAATCATATGAATTTTTAATTCTGAAAATCTTCTAATTAAAGATTAAGAGGATTTTTAGCTCCTACCTATCAAATAAAGCAAAGAAAAAGACCCAGGAATTCTCACTTATTCAAAATCAGTTAATCAGATTTTTCCTCCTGTAGCCGAGGGTCAGTTGTCTAAATGCCCATTTTTTTTTTTAATTCAACTTAAAAACTCTTCTGTCTGCACTTTCCTTAATTCTGAACAAAAGAATTTAATAAGAAACATTTCGACGAATGCATAGCCTTCTTATCTTATAATTCTGTTGATCTAAAATATTGGGAAGCAAATTAAGACAAATGGCTTAGTACCAAATGTCTGGCATTTGTTAAATAAATTTAGACAAGTGGTTATGTACTATCTTATTTCTGCAAGCCAAGCAAGTCTAAGCAAGTCAGCAGTTGCATACATGAGCTGCGTGATCTGATTTGGTTGACAAATTCAATAACCAATTCCATTGTATACGAAGTAAATACCATCTACAATTATAAAGCGCGAAAGACATAAAACTATATCAGGTCGATCGGAGGAGGTAATACACCGCTCAAATACATATTAAATCAGACTAACAAGCAGATTGAACATAAGTTTAACCATGTAATTAGCATTTAAAGTCACGAATTCATCAGATATAATTGTTTCTTATTAGATTATCCATATCAGTTTTTGTGAGGTAAATCTGTAATACTGAAATATAACAATAACATTACGTTATAAAACTAGAATAAATCTGAACTCCTCGCTTAGTGCAGAAATTATCACCAATAGATCTATTCATTACCTACGATAACGTTTCTAGAGAAATCCTGGTTTTATTGATAGATAAATGATGGAGGTAGATGTGTGAAGAGACTTTCTTATGAGCGTCATTTACCTTATCATCGCTGAACATCACATCCATTCCACATTGTGTTTGATAATTTGAGATATTATCATATTTGGGCTAGAGACAACTATTGTACATTTTACCCCCATTTTCATAAATGAGAGTACATAGCACAAATTGTTAAGCTTATATTTCAGCTACATAAGTATGTTGCTCCCATTGCATTTCCCTAATGATATAGTACCTTCAATTTTCAATATCCAGAAAAGTATTAACTCTTTGATCAGGATAACAGCTTCAGTTGGTTTCTCTAACATCGAATATATGTTAATTCTTATTGGACTCATGGTGAAGTACTATTCATAGGTATATACCATAATAAAATTAATAAACAATCTTTTTACAAATATATTTATATTTTTTTAATCATTCGTATATATTTATATGTATACAAATTTTTGATTTCCATTCTGACGTAATCAATTCAGCACTTATACATATATTCTTACAAAACTGTTATGATATAATACTTAATAAATAGATAAACAAACATTAACCTTTATTAATTGATGAATTTATTTAAATTTAAAACTAACATAGATTTGAAGATAATACAGTTTAATATTATGATAGAAAAATTTAAAATAGGACAAATGTAAATCACATTTGATAATTGTTAGAAATTTTTAATACAACCATTATTGATTTATTCAAATCAACCATATGTTGATTTGAATTTGCATTAATATCCGTTATTTTAACAATTCTTTTATATGATATGTATTCCTCTAAAAGTATGAATTCGCGAACTTTATAGTTCGTATTTAATTCTGCTGAATAATGAGTGGTGACTACTTCGTTTCGGCATCGTAAGAATTAAATTGCACAAAAATGTCTTCATAATTAAATTGTAATGTTAAGCTGTAGTGTTACTACATCATCTGATTCATGCATAAAAGTTCATTTTAAATTTTGATAAATTCAGTTTCTATCTTTCAAAAATGTATACGACGGAAACAATCAATTTATACGAGTTTCAAGTGAAATGATTTTAAATTATCAGAAGTAAAAACATGATTATGCACTATTTAAAAATTACATTTTAATTGGTGCACATAATTATACACTAGTTAAAATGTCATTTTTTCAATAAAGTGCGTAAAGCTATTTCAACTGGAGCTTGTGGATAACACGAAAAAGAAAGGAAATCTCGAGATTTAAAATAATTGATGCTAATAAGATAAATTATTAAACTTCTACTGATATGTGTGGGTCAAAACAGTTACATATTAAATTCACTCTTTATGAGACACGTATTAAAATGAATGTATCTTCTTCAAAACAGCTTTACATACATTTTTAAACACACATGAAATATTTTTCCTTAATTAGTAAGGATGGAGATAAGTTCTTAATTTGATTTAACCGCTACTGGTAATTACATTTTAGTATCGATTTTTAGATATTTGATTAAACTATTGATAAATGATATTATAGGTTGGTACTTGACACACACAAAATTAAATAATATCTTTATTTTTTTACATATTTATTTTAAGACTTCAAAACATAAGAAAATTAAAATCTTCAGTACTTCCTAAGGAATTTGACAAAAATTCTTCCCTTGTGTTAAATGTTAAATAATACATTTTGAAGATTAACATAATAAATTCATCATAAATGAGTCAAATATATCTAGAAATGTATGCTTACAAATGGTAATACACAGTTTCTTAGAAATATTTATTAGAACTCAATTAGAGTTTCTCAAATTAATATCTGAAGTTTCTTTGTAACATCACCGAAAAATAAAAAATGCATAAAAAAATAGCTGTGAGTCACAAAGTTGTACACCACAATTTATTCTAATTCAGGTAACCAATTAAGACCATTCCGCCAACTTTAACTTTTGAATGCCGATAAAGAAAGTCGTAAAAGTGGCGTCTCTGAGCAGTAAACAAGGTATAAGCTTTTCAATTAGATCATCCACAGTGTCCTTAACTCAATTTTTACATTCAACTTATCAGTCTAGAAAATTAATTAGGATACGAAAATAAATTAATCATGAAATTGTACAACATAGATTTTTAAAAAAAATTTGTTCGCATTAAATCTAACGCATAAATTACGCATTCAATTGATTGTACTGCCTAAAACTGTTCTATAACGATGTGCGAAAAAAAGATTTCTTCTTTTGCTTAAAAATAAGAGGTAGCACATGAGGTTCACATTAGTAAAAATGAAAAATTTACAGCCAATTTCGTCAAAAGCCATATTGTCACATTTACAGATATTGTAATAAAACGCTTGTTGTTTTACTCTTTTTGTTTATAGTTTTAATGTGAGACAGGTAACTTTTCACTCTATCGATAATATTCTAAAAACTGATGATGTATTTTTTCTTGTATTAGAATTTCATTGTTTTAGAAATCGGCATTCTATTTACAGTGTCATTGGTAATCAAGTGTAGTTGGTAATAAAGTTTGAATAAGAGTCACTCCAATACACTTTAAAATACAACTTTTATAATTGTAGCTGTTTAAATTTAAATAAGTATTGTAGCAAAAAAGCAAGCAGAAGTATGGTCGCTTTGGTGACATTCTACTGTGATGTAGGCGGCGTCAAGCCGTCCTTGTAAACACTTATCATCTAGCATACAGTGAAATAAGCTTATCGTATGTGACATGATTGAATGATCTCGGAAATCCGAGAGAACATACTAGCAGCAATCGTTAAGCGATAAACACTGTAATTCCGATTAGTCACGATCCTGTGGTGATCAAACTTCGACACGTACTGATAGGAGTCTAGAGATTGTGGTTGTCGTTCTTCTTTCTTTAAGCACATACTTAAGATTGTCATTGCTTTTAATATTGATCCTTAATACATTACAGTACAAATGGATTTATAAACATTAAAAGGAAAGCTCTTTAGTTGATCAGACACAAAATACAAAGTCTAATATTCGTACAATAAATGATGATATGGAACAACAAATATCTCCAATTAAATGCTTTTAAGGAAAAATAAACTTAGATTAAACATATGCCAATAAAAATTACTGACACAACCTAGGAAGAAGCAAAGAATTTTATAGTTTTATAATCATTAAAATTAAATTAAAATCTGTTTGAATTAGTATAGTTAAAATTAATAATAATAATTAAATTTAACCGTAATAGTGCAAATATAAATAACTAACAGAACTAAATTTTTGAGTTAAACTTTAAACTAACAAAATAATATTTAATTAATTTAAGCCTTTTAAAAGAAAACTGTTTTAGGAGTAATTTTTTAAACAATATCTTCATATGAAATTATTAGTGAGCAAATGTTTATTAAACTATTATAATAAAAAGTCTTACGTCAACACAAATTCAAAAACAATGCAAGAAGTCTTAAGTAAACTTTATTGTAAATAAATAAACTTTCTTTATAAAGGATTAATGCAGAGAGTAATAAGAGAGCAGAAATATACAACCCATTAATCAGTAAAGACATCAGAGACTAATGATATAATGGTTTTCATAGAAAATGTATTCATACTGTGCCGCCTATCGCATGACGTTCTCTCATTAATATGCTTATTAAGATAGCTCTGACAACTATCTAACAAGAATCTTCTGGAAATTAACACTATAGTACTCATCAGAAACAACTAACGATCATTATTAACAATTACTTGTGTCAAATGAAAGACATATGAAGAAGAAGCAAAGATCATATTGCATAATTTTTTATTGTCATGCATTAATTGAAGAAAGATGAAATTTAAATGCATTAATTATAAAACGAAAAATGCAATGCAACTGAAAATTACAATAAAATATAAAGAACATCAGGTGCACATTAAAGATTTTTTATCAATAAACACGCATTTCTGCGTATAAAATTTATTTTATTGTTATTAACCAAATTATATGAAGAGAATATTTTCAAGTTACCTTTTTAAATATAATTTTCAACAATATGCTTATGGTGTTATAAGTCAACAAGTGTAAACTATATTACAACTTATAATGAGTTAATATTTAAGAGGTTATTAGTTTATATATAGAGGAATTTAGAAATTAATATTTATAATTTAAATATTAATTTCTAAATTCTTCTTAATTTGTGAATTTCGTAAATTAATTATTTTTTCCCTATCTGATAAAAGATGAGAAGTTTTTTTTTCCGAGTGTGAATTCTTTTTTTCTTTTCGATCTGTGCACCCATGAAAAACTTTATAACACACTCTTGCTGTTACACAATGTAAAAATATTTGTTTTCTGTTGCTTAATGAATGGAAAATAATTGTTAGTAATAATTGTAAAAAGGAAAATAATCCTAATATATCAAGAAATCAAAAGTAGAAAACACAGAAGATTGAAGATTAATTTATATCAAAACTTTGAGAATCCTTATACTTATTGTAAATCTTCTGGGCAATTTGACCTTCATCAATTCTGATTGCACTTTTGTACTTAGATACATGGAATGTTCACAAGAAATTTATTGCATTGTGCATACATTTTAATCAATCAGAAACTTTGTTTAAATAAGATAAAGCTCGGGTATAAACTTTTCAGTTGCTTTCGAAATGTTTACACTAAATTGTGACAACTCAAACATTACAGCTAAGGTAATTCCTTATCTTTTTCGATCAAAATATATATTTTCATTTGAACTTATCCGGGACAAAAAAATGAATGCGCAACGCACGGTATGACTACGCACATGATGAATAAGTCATACAAAATTTGCTAAGAAATGCCATTTATTGATTTTATTGTAATAAAGATGCCCTGACAAGAAGTGTAATTTTCATGTTTCATTACAATTGAAGTGAACAACGTTTAGCCAGGAAACTTTCGACTCTTTACATACCTTTCTTTAAATAATGGCACTAGCTAGCATCAAATTTTAAAGTTTCAAATGAATTTTTATCATTTTTTTAAGTAAAGATTTAAAATAATGTTGGTCATTAAAATTATTTCGGAAAGAAGAAAAACTTAATAAGAAACCTTATTTATAGTATTTTTTTTTTTTTTTTTATTTTTTTTTTTTTTATATATATATATATAAATATATATATATATATATATATATATGTATGTATGTATGCATGTAGCGAAATTAGAGGAATACAAGGTAACTTGAAGATGGTTATACATGCATTGGAAGCAAAATTTAGAACAAAAAGCTTATATTTCAAGCAACAAGTCTGCCATTAAATTTGGAACTGAATCATAATGAGTTTAAATAGCGGTTACAAGAATTCCCTGTCATTTCATATGCCTTGAACTACATTCATTTTAAGCATATTTAATTTCATGAATTCATCAATCATAGTGATTATTGATTGGCATCATGATAGTCTTTCGGGTTCATATATTCTCATTAGGAAACAAAATATTAAGAGAGAGTAGGTCAGAAAAAACAATTGATTTGCTTCTTAGACAAGTATACACAATGTATACACAAGGGAGACATTTTCACAAAAATAATATTCAAATGTTATTTCCTTTAAAAAATCAAACTATGTAATCTCCATTTTTATAATTAATGCAGACGGAGTTACTCAAGCTTCCTTTTTGTGCTTATTTTGAAGAATTAATTATTTGCATTTACCATCATATAATACTTTTCTTGTTAAGTTAACGCAATTATGGTAATCATCTTTCAAAGTAAACTATTTTAAATAGTTTATAATTTATTACCGATTATTCAACAAAAGACATACTTGAAGGTAATTCTAAATTAAAGACGTTTTTTCGACTAATGTAGTATTCGGTCACTTTAACCGTTTACATTTTAGATTACCCTAACTTGACGAGAATGGCGATTTTACCAAAGCGATGCTGAGACTAAACGAGATTTTTTTTTTTAAAAGTTATAGTTTTTTGATTTCCTTTTTTTATCGAGTAAACAAAGAGTCAGTGGCACCATCAGCAAACAGTTTATCCCATAATAGACACAGTTTTTTTTTTCCAAAGATATGAAAAATATTAATATTATCGGCTCCATGTCAATCAAATTATTGTATTAGTAAATTATTTTTCAAATGTACTGAATTCGGCTAACGTTTTTTTGAATTATATATGTATATAAATTTGTGTGTGTGTGTAATAGTTTCCTTTAATATTTTTATGTTTAGCAATTATTATTTTTAGTCTTAATATTAATAATTTTTGATACTATATAATTTAGCAAAGTCTTTCATTAATTAAAATTACTTAAAAGGTAATAAAACCTAGAGACTGATCTATAGATAGCATTAAAAAATATATCCTCTTAAAAGAGATATTATAAGTAAACAAAATTCCTTCAATTATAAATCGCATCAAGAGGATTTTCAAAATGCGTACCGGAAACGCTTAAGTGGGCGTAAAATTATAGCCTTCTAAAGGAAAGAGAGCAATGTTACAAGTCTGAAAGTTCATTTAATTATGGTGGATATAAAGTGATCATTGTGGGGTCAACGAGACGGTGAGGAGACACCTTCTGAAGACAGATTAAAAAGATTGCGAATCCCATGAGAATCCAATTCAAGTCGTTTTACAAAAAGGACCTTCAAAGTCGAGTTTTCGGAATTACTTCGTTATTATATTGAAATACACACTTCATAAACTTTTATAAATTTTAGTAAACTTCTTATTCTATAATGTGATAACTGATAAATAAATTTTTATTATTCTTGACATATTTTTAGAAATATTTTTTCTTTCAATATACTTCTTGCAATGATCTACATATTATAACGTACAAAAAAATAAACTAAAAAGATCCGACTTTAATTATGAGGAATCCTTCATCAATTGGTTCGGAGATAAATATCTGTTTATGGCAGCGGACGCATCGAAATAATTAATAGAAGAATAAATTATCAATAGTACAATGAGATCTTAGAAAACTATATCTTTCCACAGTTTAATGTATGGTTTCTCGAGGGAGATATACAATACATTGGTTTCTTTCATAGATCGTAAAATATGATTTTACATCCTATGCCCTTCAATGTGAGTTGGACATTCTTAATCTGATATGAAATAAAATCAATTCAGAACAAAGATAAATAAATTAATTCACGTAAAGTAGGATTGTCACGTAATCCACAGGGTTGCAAATTATTAATAGAAAGAATATTTTCATGCATATTAATAACTATGATTATATATATAAGCTTTATTTTTTTTAATAATATTTTTTTTCAATAATTTTTAATAATATATTTTCATTTACATTTTTTATCTTTACATTATTTATAAAGTAATTATTTAATTAAAAAGAAAAAGTTAAATCGTAATTGATTATGAATACCAAAATTTACTGAATTTAAAATGAGAAAAGAAAATACCTATACTTGAAATTATAATATTAGACAAGATAAAAATAAAAACTGTATTTATATAAAACTCCTGCATACAGAGATCTATATTCATCTAAAGCAAACTAATTTTTACAAATAGATTTTAATTAGCTTTTTTAAAGATGTATTTAAAAATTTTTTTAGCATTTTTAAACTGTATATTTGTGAGTTATCTTTATCAATTCAAAATAAGTTTCAAAGTGCAAATTTCATTTTAGATACATAATGAATGATTTTAGCTGAATTCTGGATACTATCAGTAAAGTATATTTAAAAGAAATATATTTATATTATAGTCTAACATTTTAAAATTGATTCCCACAAGCTTTAAATACTATGAAATGAATCTCTCCGAAATGAAACTAAATTTTTAAAATGCAAATTATTCAAATTATTTTATTGAACAGAATGATACTCTTTATTCGATAACTGTTTTCAGAAAATTACAAAAAGAATTATATTTATTGAGTTGCAAAATACTTAAATTTATTCCAATTAACATCATAGCTCTGATATTTTAAATACATTATACGCATTTTATTTATTAAGCATAATAAATACTTAATTGAATGTTACAGTTTAAAATACTCTGGATCCTTAAATTTAAATTTTTAATAGTTAAAATTGTAATTATAAAATGTGTTGTATAAAATTCGTTTAGTTAAAAGTGATTTGTAATAATCATAAAATTTAATTCTGGGAAAAAAAACTTAAAATAATTTAATAATGTTTATAGAATATTTATTTAATTATTTTAATATAATGTGCTTGTTTTGTTACCTTTAGTTACTCCATCTCGTAAGAAAGAAATTCTAAAAGAATTCACTTTTACTTTTTAAGGGTAATATTATAACAGGTAGAGACAAAAATTTAGCATTGTTATTTAAACAATATTCTAGGTTTTTTCATCCTTGTATTAATATTATTTCTTTTTCAAACCTGTGCATGCATACTGAATTAAAAATCTGTCTTAAAAAGTACAGTATAACGTGAGTCAACTATGCATGGCGATGCTATTATCACAACAGCGCCATGAATGATTAATGCAGTCTTGTCAACAACGTAGTCACGGATCCGGTCACAGATAAAAAAAGAAAAGAACAAAAAAAAAAAAAAAAAAAACTCAGTCTCATCTATTAATCGAAGTTGGTGAGAAAGAGAATAAAATGTGCTCATGAGATTTCGCATTAAATTGATGCACGGCTAATTATATCATAATTCTTAGAATGATAATGAATGCGCTAAAAATGGATGCAATTCTCTTACATTTATATGTTTTTTATGACAACGAGACCTTAAAATATTTATAATATCTAAAGAAATAATATAATTTTAATATTGAAATCCTGGAAACGAGTTAAAGAGTTTGTAAAATCTCTTCACAAACCTGTATCTCCGAAGTCATTAAATGTTGTACGAAAACGAATTGTTTAAAAATTTTTCCTATCGTCTTTAATTAGATACCATTGATATTGAACTACTATTAAAATTTTAAGTTAATTTAGGGAAATTTAAGTTAATTTTGAAAATTCAGGATGGTAGAAATCTTTAAACTTTCATTTTCCTTTTTATATATTTTTCTCTCTAAGAGACATTTAAAAAGACTTATTCTTTCGTAAGAGAAACTTTTTTGTGAATTTAAACAAAGAGTACGAAAAACAATGTTTTAAATCAGAGGAAGTGTCATGAAAATAGAAGAGCGTTTTTAGAGGAGTTATTTTTGCACTTCCTTTTACGTTCTTTTTCATTCAACAACCTTTCTTTTTAACGGAACGATGGTATATAAAACAGGGGTCAGAATCAATGTAGAAGTTTGTTTCGGCAACATTTGCTACATCCTAAGATTCAGATTCTATGCGAATCATCGTAAATAGTGTTTCATAAATGACAGAAAAATGAGAAATTTGAAGAAATGTCAAGTAATGTGGAATGACAGTTTTAGAGTTATTTTTTCTCGGATCTCTTTTGTTATAAATATTTTAAATATGTATTTTTCTATACAATAACTATCAAAAATTTACAAGTACTGCAAAATTGCTGAAGATAAATGTTACTATCTTGGATGATAAAGCAATGTGTTTATGCGACTTATTTTAGTAAGCATAAGTCATTAGAGTGATATCTTTAGTAAAATTTCATTTCAGTTATATGAAAAACTCAGAAAATTTGGCTTTTGTCAAATTAAGTTTGATATGCTATAATTTTCTTTAAATTTCAGGGAACGAATACAAACACACGTGTTAAATAATTATTTTTAAAAACGAATTGTGTAATGGAAATATTTTTGGAATTCCAAATATAAATAGAGAGTAATAACATATATTGGTGATAGTAATGGCTTTAAAATTTAATGATACACTCAAAAACGAAACCCACACACACACACACATATTTAAAGACATCTTAAAAAGTATAATAATAAATTTATTAAAACTTATATTTCTAGCATAAGAACTTACATCACATAAAGAATTCATATCCATTAAATTGTAAAATTGGAAATTTTTTATTTACTTAAAATATACAAGATAAAGATATTTCTAAATTTTGTATACTTAATAGATGAATGATTAAACTAAAAATAATTGTAACAATTCTCAATGTACTGATATCTGTGATCACTATGCGTAAATTAACTAAATTGACGGTAAAATAATAATCAAACTATTACAGAAGAATAATATAAAACAAACTAAGCTTTAATTATTTGTTTATCTAAGGAAATTAATAAATTTTGCGTAAGCATAATGCTTGATATTTATATAAATTTATTTATTTAATAATCATCTAAAAATAAACAGTCATGTAATAAAGTATAATGCGAAATAAAAATGTTTGTTGTTGATTAAAAACGAAATAATTTGTTTCAGAAAATTTTACACTTTTTCATACCAGAAAACCATATGCTCAGTTTACAGTCATAAAAAAAAAGTTTAAATGATATCTCATTTACTTTTGCAAACAGCTTTTAATTATAAAAACTTACGAATTAAATGCAATAATTAGATTACCTTTTTCTATAAATTACATTTCTTAAATATTTCTAATTAATATCATCTGTGTGTCTACTCTACAATCAATGTTATCAACAATATACATGGACAGCGGGAATTTTTTCACACCAGATTGTATTACATACATGTAGAAGAAACTACTTGTAAATGAAATAATAAATGTATTTTTAGCTTCACAAACATGGCCTAGTCTTTTGTTCATTACGTTTACAAATAATTTACACATACAACTTGTCAGAGCAATAGGCCTATGATGACATTTATGAAAATCATAATTTAATTCTTGGATAGTAAATTTAGGGTGGTTGACAGTAAAATATGAAACTTCTTTCTTCATTATGTTTATAAGATGCAACAGATTCTAAACTTTTGTTGCTAACTGATGGGTCTAAGCAGTTTGTATTCACGGAAAACTTCTGCTAATATATTTGTAATTCGTTTCATACCTGATATGAGAGAATTGTTTTTGTTTTCAAAACACATATTATTAGTTCTTTTATAGATATCAGATATTCTTTTAATTTTGTTCCGTGTTTGTTTAAAAATAACGGCTAAAGTTACTAATAATATAAAATCTTTTAATATATTATCTATGGAATTCATTCGGTTCGGTCTTTCTTAAAATTTATGAAATTGGTTCAGATGAAAAATTTTCTGAAATTTAATTCATGCTATTTTTAGTTGTTTAAAGTTAATTCGCATTTGATATTTCATCATACTATTGGATGTTGTGGGAGTATTTTGACTTAATTTTTCTTTTCGTTAAAAATAAAATTCTTTAATATAGTAGTTGCAATATTTATATTTCCTTTCGAAATTTATCATCTTTTCGCCTAGCCTTAAAAGAGATTTATACAATTCAAATCCTTGACTAAAACATAAAGAATGTTAAATAATGTGCATTTGTTGTTAATTTATATTAATTTAATAAGAATGTGTATATGTAATTACTGTCATAAGGATCTGAGCAACATCTGCTATTCATAATGAATAATTCTTAAAAGAAAATAGTAAGTACATAAATAGTTAGAAGGAAAAGAATATTCTTATGGAGATGAAAATAAGTACCTCCACTAAGATTTAATATGAAAGGAAATCATTTTCTATTAGCTAGTCACAATCGTTAGAACACTTTTACCTTTGAAAGAGCTGTATTTTTTAAAATTCTCTTATTAAATAAATATTATAGAAAGCGCATTGATCAAAAAGTCCAAGTCAAATTGATTAAAAGTGCCATCAGGAGACAGTAGTGCAATATAAGTGCTTGCAATTTAAAATATTCCTAAAGAAACAGTTTGTAATATTTTACAAATTTGGCTAAATTTATTCTCATAGCAATTGATAGAAATTAAGCATCAACTGAGAGCTTCGAAGGTGATAATCATTCTGAACAGTTACCTTTTTTGTACTAGTTCTTTGAAATAATCAGAGTTCTGTGTCTCATTCAATACATCATAGAGGCACAATGAAAAGAGAGGCACTACTACACAAACAACTAAACCTTATCAATGCAATTGCTTAACATCTTCAATATGTGCCGACATCATATATACAAGATGGCGGTGTTTTATACATTGAGCATATGAGTAAAATAATGTTCATTCAACATTTTAGAGATGATTGGATAACAAGATCAGAAGAACTGCATAGTCCATCCCATGTGGAATCTCAAGGGTTCAATTCAAATTATTGTTGAACAGATAGATGTTGCGTTTTTTTTTTTTTTTTTTTTTTTTTAAAGAAAATTAGTCTGGATGAATACTTGGGAGTTTTCCGGGTTTCTTTTTTTGAAATGCATGAATCTATCAATAAAAAGTCCCAAACAGCAAGTTAAAACAAGTTGTTGACAGATGCTTTACAACATTTATCAGCTGTTAAGTTTTTCACTAAATGATTTTAAAATGTTACACCTTCTCTGATATTAACACACAAACACACATAGATTATAAATGCCAACCAGCATATATATTTCACATGAATTCGAATTCAGATAGCTTCAGATAGCTAATAGTAGGAAAACGAATATCTAATCTCATATAAGAGGCACTTAAATATTTTGTATTTTAAAGTAACACTACAGAAAACTATGCACATCCTTTAATTTTTAATTAATATTTAAACTGATAAAATATTTTATTAATTATATAATTGTCAATCATATGCAATTATATATTATTTCAAACTGATAGGCTACATTCTGTACAATTTTGTACAATAATCTCCTAAGTAAGCTACCTTACTTAGGAGACTGTTGTAGAGATTTCGAACAACACTGTTAATATTTTCAGTAGAGACTTTTCAAAAACTGTGGAATATATTCACGTGCAGTAAGGGTAAAAACTTGAAGAAATACCATGCAGACACCAGTCAGGTATGCTTACCGAAAACAGAAAGTCCTTCCGTTATTCAAAAGCGGTTGAGATCAAATTCGGTAATTTTCCCAACCATTAGTCGTTCTTACTACAAGGCCACTGTGACCTCAATTATACTATTTGATTCAGCGTAGCAAACAGGCCAATACTCGAAAACTGTAGTAAAGCAGTTAGGCATATGTTGTATGCTTAACTTCAGGAAAAATATTTTACAGACAGTGGGTTGCCTTCTTCAGTCGAAAGAGGGATAACCTGGATAAATCAAAAACTCCTAACCCAACAGAAGTTCATGCAGAAAACAGAAAAGCTACAAAAAACTCCCATTGTAAATCAGTGGCGGGTATCGAACTTTCCATTCGGAAGAACGTAGTGTCCTAACTTACAAAATTAAACAAAAAATAAGCTTAAGAAAAGACAGGATTTCAAGGGGAAATTTGAAAGTTCATTTATAATACTTACGACAGTAAATGTGGGATTTAAATAAAATGAAATAATAAAATAACTCATTAATATTTAAATTAAATAATGAATAAAATTTAATAAATGAAATGAAACATACTAACCTACATATTTCTGTTATACATATTTTACTTATTTTACTAATTTAATACATTTCAACATAATAAAAAATTGTGTTTGTAAATATTTTTATTAAATTAATACCTACTCTTATTATATTAGTATTAGCTCTTCACGTCATTCTTGGTTAATCCTATTATCCTGATACGATGAAAAAATAAATAAATAAAGTAAGACGAAATTTACCTTAATTAAAGTAATTAATACAATATCATAATGATTTCAATAACGTTTTTCTCTTAATTGTGTTTATTATTAATACCATTTACACAAAGTGAACATTTTATGTTTAAATATACTGGCTTTTATAAAAGCGAAAAAATTATCATTGTGATTTTTTGAAGAATTGCAGATTTTGTTTGCAATTTATTCTGCTGAACTTGGCATTTTGAAAAACTGCTTGGAACACAAAGGTTATACAAAGACTTTTGTTGATAGAGAAAGGATGCTACAAATATTATGTTTCATTATTCTGTAATGTGTTTTTGAGGAATTAATAGTTTTGCTCGTTAAGATTTACCCCAAAATACTTTTACACTTTTATTGACTCTTAAACGACATTAATCGCTCTCTGGGGATGATATTACCTACGTCGGGAACCATTGGTTTAAAAAATGTTTTATTTAATATAACCTTATTTTATTAGCTTTTTAAATTCAGATATGCATAAAAACAAATAACAAGCTAAATGTATTCATATCTATTAGCAAATATACCTGCTTAACTTAGAATAATTAAATCCAAATTTAGAATAGGGCTTTTCACATTAAGAATGTGGGTGGATGTAAAAGGAATCTATTGCCCGGTACGACATCTTGCTGAGACACAGCAAAATTAATTGGAAATGAATTCTTTCACATTCCATACTATATACTTTAGAAGTAAAAAAATACGATGCAAATTTTCAACTTTCAAATAAGTTATTTGTTCTTTATGAAAATGACTAATTAATTTTGAAATCATTTTTTTATCATATTATCAGTTTTCGTGTGTGAAATGTTTTTTTTTTCAAAATCAATGAAATCCTTCCATAAAAAAATCCTTTCAATGGACTGATGACCATATCTTCTTCACAGAACTATTTCATTTCCTCATATGTCATGAGGAAATACTGCTATAAATGCCACAATAACAACTGAATGACTCACCTCAAAAAAAAATTCTTTTGATATTAATCATTTAATGGATAAGTAACGAAGCAATAATAAATGGATAAATGAAGCGGATTGAAATTTTACTGGAATAAATTACCACTCACGTAGGAGAATAATTAATGTAAATTTTCAATTTTAAGGATAAACTTAGGGAAAACTTTAAAATATATTGCATGATCACAATGTAAAAGACGAACTCCATTTATTTAATTAAAATTTCTTTTTTTTTTTTTTTTTTTTAAGGAATATACTAAAACTTACACATTTTTATACACACAATCTATATAGTTATAAAATTGTCTAGAAAAGAAAATATTTTAATATCTTCTGTCAGTGATATGACTTGAATGACCGAGTTAGAATTCAGAGAATTGTTACTGGTACGTGGAAGATGCATAAAAGTTACTATTTTTATAAATTGTAATTTCTCTTTCATAGAAAATATATTTTTCTATATTTCCCAGAAAATTGTCTTGTATTTTGGGCAAATGATTCAATGATAACAATAATGCATTTCAATAAAATTGTAAAAAAGTGTGAAACTATTCTCTCGTTTTTTATTTTTACATTTATCACGAGAGTTTTGCAGTATTTAATAGAAAATTAAAATCTATATATTTCAATAATAAATAAAATATCAAGTAATTGGAACGTTGTAATTTGCAGCTAGAATATGCATCAATCGCAGTAATTGTGATGTTGTTAATGCTTATCATTGCTTAGAATACAGTGAGTATCCATTTCTATTATGTCAGTATTTTGACCTTTCAGCATAATTTGAATTTATCGAATAATATATACAATTTAAATAATACATTTGATTATTGATATGAAGTAATTGTAATTTTTTATTTTTAAGACCTTATTTGTATAAAATTCTAAAATTCAATAAAAAATAAAATTCGTAAATTTTCAAAATAATTTCAATAAATTAGGTAAAATTCCGTTTTTTTATTGTTTTATATGTCATTTAAATCAACTCATGCACGCAAATAAATTTAAGAATATTCGGCAAATGTTCAAGGTTTTCAAAAACACATTTCAAATTCCATACTCGAATGACTAAAAATGAAAAGATTTTTTGTGGCAAGACTAGTTTAGCATATATTTAAGAAAATTAAAATACAATAAATTTTTCTGTTTGTTTTATAGGTTGAAAAATATTTCAATATGTAATTAAATAATAATTAAAAAAATTTTACGCAAATAAATAATGACTATTTTGAAACTGTGTCAAAAACCTGCATAGACTACATCGATATCTAATTTCTTTTTAATTATTATTATTACATTGAATTGAACATTACTTTCCAAAAACACCAGAGAAAACTCACTGACAATTAAACTACTGCAGTTTCCTTAGCATTTGTTCGTCTTACTAAAACTAAATGAAAATTTGCAAACAAATATGTACATTTCAGAAAAAATGTATAAAAATTAGAGAACGAATTATATGCATTTAATATTTATTAAACAAAAGAGAAAATATCCTCATAATTTAAAATATTTATAGAAACGAATCATCACATCTATCTATCAAAATTATTATTAAATTTTGGGATTAAATACATAGAAAGAAATACATTTATTGAATTTCGCTTAAGGTTTATTATTAAGATTTGTTCAAAAGTGTAAAATACACGCGGTTGTCAGAAATACTGCCTTTTTTTATTCGCGGATACAAACTTAATCCTGAAAGACGATAGCTTTAAAGTCATTACAATTTTCCTACTAAAAAGATAAGTCAAATACAAAATTTAAAAAAAAAACAATATTTGAATGCTTCATTTGCCAAATCGATGAAAATGGAGTTAACCTCCATAAAACTATAAACTGAAAAAACGATTAAAAAAAGTGTGTAGTGTTTATTGAAACTAACGTTAATCATTTTATTTAAATATGGTTTTTGTGATGTTAATTCGTATTTTAAGAGAAGTTTGTTTGAATACATAAAGTTATTTATTTTATGCATGTTTTGGTAATAAAATTTAGAAAATGGAGTTAATCGATTTGGCCAGCGAAACATTTATTTGTGACTAAAAAATACTAAATTTATTTGGAAATAACCAGGCAAAAGTAAACGTTTTTATGTAGTTTAGGGTTTTACTGCTCCATAAACTTGCTTTTGTATATTTGATGCAAGTTATAATTAAAGCATGACATGCTTATTCTTTCCTAAGCACTATAGAAGATTTATTTGAAATGATCATTTATGTATAAACTACAAGAAGTTGGAATCATTCTACTTTTGTCAAATTCAAGAAAGCTGTCTAAGACAATAACAGTTCTAAATAGAGGGAAAATTTTCTGAAGTCTCCAAAGTTCTCAAATCCACCAATTACTAGAAAAAGTAGTTTAAAATTAATATTACTTTATTTGAAAATTAAGGTAAGTATTTTTAATAACATTTTGTATTAAAGAATAAAGTTTCTAATCGTATTATAGTTTATTTTAAATATATATGAAACTATTGTTACAAAAAGACATCATTTACAAAAAATTAACTGCAGGTCTATCATAAGTCAGTTCATGAATTACAAGACATTCTTCTTTAACAATTTTCACATCATTTCAAAAGAGCAACATTTCATCCTTTTTCGAATTACTCATCGAAACAAATCAATTGTTAAGTCGTATTATCAAATAGATTAAACTTACTTTAAAATATTTAGAGAAATTTCTTAGAAAATTTTGGAAACTGGAGAAAAATTACCAAATTTTGTTCCTTTACTTTTTCTATTTGTATTCACTTTATGCAATAAGTTATTAAAAAGATCTTGAATACAATTCTTCAAATAAAAGATTGTGCATATACAGAACACAGTATCCAATATTCCAATAAGTATTTTTAATAGTTGCATTATTCAAAACCATAACTACAGAAGCAATATTTATAAAAAATATATAATATATTTTTAAAAAGTAATAAAAAAAGTTGATTAATTAAAAAAATTTTTAATCTTTGATATCCACATAACTTTACCTTTAGATTATTTGTCACGAATTAATATTTCTATTTAACGTACTTGTAAATAAATGATGGATTTCTGTATATATATATATATTGAGTTGTTCGGAAAGTCATTTTGTTTTTTCCACCTGAATCAGATTTTTGCTAGTGAAAACTCAACATTTTATGACTTTGAAATCATGCTACGACCAGGAAGAATGTTAAAGAATTGAAGAAGAAAGAATAAGGACTAGAATTGGCAATATACAATTCAATGAAATATTTACTCGCTATACGTTTTTCTTTTTAATATAAAACGAAA